>OMNZ01035714.1:0-14411 GCA_900303255.1 Lesueurigobius sanzi | reverse complement strand
AGTTGAAGCTTCCCAGTAGCACACAGAGGCATTTCATAGAGGCGGGTTAAGCCCGCCCCTTGGGAAACAGTTTTACCAGGCAACATTTTTGTATGAAAACATAAAATGACTGAATATTATTGAGTTTGATATTGATATCACTCAATTTATTTATTTTCTCTTCATCTGCAGCGTCTATCCTTAAATATCATAGAAATAAAAGTAAAAATGTCATGATTTTAACAAACGTGTATTTTTCAGCATTTGTTAGCTTGTTCAATGTATTTCTCCTATAGCCGTTAGCATTAGCCATCAAATAATTACATTTTTATTCATATTCCCACCTCCATTTTAAACTAAAGTTGTGTCCTTGGGCACGACACTTCACCCAATGCCTATGTGTGAGTGGTTGGTGGTGGTCGGAGGGACCGTTGCCGCAGATGTGAGCAGCCTCGCTTCTGTCAGTCTGCCCCAGGGGAAACTGTGGCTACAAATGTAATTTACCACCATCAGCCTGGAGTGAATGAACCCCCTCACTTTCATGTGTGAAAGGGAGCTTTGGGTGTGACTTGTGTCATATGAAAATAAGATTCCCTTCCCCTATAGCAGTGGTTCCCAACCTGGGGGGCGGGCCTCTGACCAGTTTTGTCTGGTCAGAGGATAACTGGCAATATTCACATTCTCAACATCTTCCTTCTCATTTCCTCCAAGACTCGATGTTTCTAGAAAGTATGATTAAAATCACATGATGACTCATGAAAAACACCCCCCACAAAAAGACACTTTCCAGGAAAATGAAAGCAAAATTGAAAGGTAAATAGCTGAGCTGCTCACCCACAGGGCCAGCCATTTCCCATTTTAATGATTACAAATAGATCAATAAAATGTGAAGATAAAGAAGCAGAAAGGCGCTGGGTTCATGGGTGGTACAGTTTGGGACAATTTGAGACTCATGTTTTTGAAGACGCAAAGTTTATTTCACAAGACTTCAAATGAAATATACTCTTTACTTCAAATACTTCGGTTCTTTAACTTAACTTGCTTTCACAGGGCAACTTTCACTTTCATTGGAGTAATATTTGACCCGCAGTATCTGTACTTTTACTGAAGGACTGAAGTTCAGTCCTCGGACCATCGCTGGGGCTCTCCCTCCCACACTCCCACACTCCCACACATAATCATGAAGGCGTCAAAACTTTACTGTAAGAACAAACCAAAAGATGAGTCAGTGATTGGATCTGTGCTCGTAAGTGAGGACAATCGAGGGGCTGAAAACAAACCCAGAGAATCGTCACCATCTCTGTTGAGAAGTGACTAACCACAATGACCTGTGCAAATCGCAAGAAAAATGGAGAGATACACTCAAAAAAACAAAGGAAACAACAAAGTAATGCACAGCGTTGGAAAGTGACAGTACAAGTAAACAGTAAGTGATATACACTCAATAGTTTGGGGTCACTTTTTGATGTGTAGTTCTTTCTTTATTTTTAAGGCTATTTACATTGTAGATTATACTATTAAATAAAGATGAGATCAAAATCGCACCTTTTTCTTTTCACACTTTTGGCATTTTCTCAATGAGCTTCACAATGAAGTCACAGAAATGGTTTTCAGTTCAGAGACTGTTCAAAACCATTTCAGGTCACGACCTCATGAAGCTCATTGAGAAAATGCCAAAAGAAAAAAAAGAGCAAAAAGTAGAAAAAGAGCAACAGGCTATTTAGAAGAATCTAGAAGACACTGTATATCTAGAGTTATTTCACCCTTTTTTATTTCCTACATAAGTCCATACTGTATGTGTTCTTTCATAGTTAAATATCTTCAATGAGAATCATACAATGGAAATAGTTTTGAAAACAAAATAAAAAGTGACAAGCCTTTGAGCGGTATTTTGCTTCAGTCACTTTTCAAAATCCCAATTTTTAAGTCTAAACACCAGCAGCTCATTCAGGCTCAGTTTGACCTGGTTTAGACCTGGTTTAATCAGTATAGAGCTATACTTCTGTGAATTCATGATGAATCAATGAAATGCAGCTCCCTGACACCAGCAGCTGCCACCACCAGGCTTCACTGTAGGCACTGTGCATGTTTCTGTATGTAGTCCTCACTGTTGCAACGCCAAACAGTTTTGAGGCCATTGGTTCCAAAATCATTTATCTTGGTCACATCTCTCCATAGTATAGAGTCCTAAAAGTCTTCATCTTTGTCAGGCTCATCTCCGGTTTGCACATGGGCCCCCGGGCGCACTGCTCCTGACGGGTCGACCCCAGCGGCATCGAAGGATGGGCCAAATGCAGAGGACAAATTTACCGACTGGGACAATAAAGTTCAGCTGAACCTTAACTTCTCTAAACACTTGGAGCTGGTTGCTTTTGTAACTGACGTGGGGTAGACTGATGTTTTCTTGCATAAATTCATTTTTGGACTTGGCATAAAAATTATTAAAAACAGGGTATTTTAATTGCACATTTTATACATATTTTGACAAATGTTTAACACTTTAAAATAAACATTTCGCTATGATAAAAGAGAATAACTTTAATATTCTGTCTCCTACACAGATGACAGATGTGTCTTTGGCTCATTCTCATGAATACAGCAGAACATATGCACAGCCTTTAGTAAAAAAATTTTTTTATATAAATACAAGAGATTAACCATAAACGTTACTGGATATTAATTAATCATTGCCCTGAGGTTTGTCCTTCATTGTGAATACCACATACAATAGCTACAATGCCATACAAGCATTGGTTCACTTCACTCGCTTTTTTAAAACACACAGTATCATTTTTATATAAATAACATAACAATATAGTGCTCAAACATCATTGCACCAACATCAAAGAGTTGAAAACATAAATAACATGTAAAAACAGTGGCATACATGTAGCAGTTTAAGTGCTGATAATGTCCCTGTTTGGCGCTCACACTTGGGCCTCTCCGTTTCGTCGCCTGTAGGGGACTCCGGGCCAGACCTCGTCCTCGCTGTCCTCGCTGCCGTAGGTCTCCGTCTGCGAGTGAGTGCTGGTCACCTCCGACATGTGGAACGACCCGGAGACGTAGTCCGACTCCGACTCGATACTGGACGCTCCGGACACGGCCTGAAACCAGTCAGAGTCGGTAATAAGTGGATCACTTTATGTTTCATTTGTGAATCACTGCAGGCAAAACTCAGTATTTTCAAATTTCAGGTTTTGGCCGAGCTTGGTTTCTTAACATACAGTTTAAACTTTCACCTGGAAACAAATCACCACATTTTTTTTTTTACCATGTGGAGTGTAATTACTGCACTGATTCAACATGGGAAATTGTAACTTCAACTTTCTCAAAATGCATTTTTCTCACATTGTGCCGATGCCATATCCACTTTAATAAAAGAAGAAGAAACTTTATTTATATAGCACCTTTCACAAAGTGCATCACAACCAGTGTTGGGGGTAACGTATTACAAAAGTAACTAGTTACAGAAATACAGTATACAGCATGACTTTTTTCAGTAACTGAGGGATATAATATATTAAAATACAGTAATATATTAGTCATTCAAATTTAAGTAACTCAAGTTACAAGTGAAGAGTTTATTTGCAAAAACAGATAAGTGCCATTTACAAAAATCAACATTTGCTTGTGATTTTCCCCTTGTGTAGCTTTATTTTTGATGACCAGACCTATATTTGTGGATCAGACCTATTCAGTTACTTATCAAATTGATTCAACTTTAGTTTTACTTGTGTCATCTGTAGAGTAAGGTGATCAAAATCTAGAACAATTTGGCAAAGAATTCAAAATGGAGATATCTGCTTTTGCAACTGAACTCTTCAAGTGTAACTCTGTCCAAATAAGATGCAGCACCTAGTCTAGTTGGGCACTGGTGTAGAAAGAGGCTCATGTAGCGAACCTCATCAAAACAAATCACAAAAGAATGTGGCCTGCTGAGGAAAATGAAATCTTCAACTGTAATTTTGCTCTGTGGCATTATTCTCACTATTTTCAGTTTATATTTTGCCTAAAGTAAATTCAGAGACCAGAGGTGTAGGGGCACATCAGATCAGAGATATAATAATCAAATAGCACGCACAGCCTCCAAAGGTTTGTATAGTGGGATTTTTCAATATTTAATTCTTCGTTTTATTTAGTTTTGACATGGCAAAAATACATTTTTTACAGATTTATTCACCAATCACTAACAAAAACTAAACTAAATATTATCTATTCATTATTTAGATTTCATCACCCAAAACTTTTTCGGCCCATTTTTATAGATAAAATGCCTTATTCTTATATGAAAACATGAAACGACAGAAAGTTTGCAATACACTTCTTCTCATATTTATGTCAATAATAACAGCAAAGGTTTCAAATTGACATCACCCAATTAAAATATTTTCCCTCTTCACCTGCAGCGTCTTAAATGAAATATAATAGGTACCTTATTTTTATGTGGAATATATTGGTCGTCAGTTTTCGACACTGCTATTGGCTCCGTGTTCAAGAAGGCCACGTAATGGATCAGCGTGTTCAGTCTAAAAGGAGATTTCAATCACAAGGTTAAATTACACACTTGCATGAATTAATTTCGTTGATGAAGATATAGTCATAGTTTTTGTCAAAGTAGTGTTTTTGCTGACTAAAAGTGGACTCAAACCAAAGGCAGTTAATGAGAATGCTTTGTTCACGTGAGAGAAGCTCCATGAAGCACAAAACGTACAGTTGTGCTCAGAAGTTTCCATCCCCTGACAGAATCTCAGGGTATGTAAACTTATGCATTTCATAGAATATGAATAACACAATAACCTTTATTTCACTCATGGTTAGTGGTTTGTGTGAAGTCATTTAGTGTCAAAAAACCTGTTTGTTTTCACTTTAACTAGAAAACAAATGTGCCTGATCAAAAGTTTACATATTGTGCATCTTGAAACAAATGTCCTTTTTTTTCAGAGAGTCCAATTTTGTCAGACTCAGAGTCCTGTATTTCAGCTGAAGTGAGTTTTTCTTTGCTCCTGAACAGTTTTCCTGGCAGTTGTTGAAGGTCATGTAAACGTTAGATCAGGAACATTTGAGTAGTTTCTATTTCATTATGATTTCAAAAGAGTAAACTCAGTTCTTTGACAATAAATGGCTTCACCCAACCACTAACCATGAGTGGAAATATAATAAAATCATTCATATTCTATGAAAAATGGCCAAAAGATTAAAAGGATATGTACACTTAAAAGGGTATGTAAACTTTTGAGCACAACTGTATATGTCCTGAATGATGCTCCTGACATCACCAAGTAATTAAGAGTCCAGGGCCAATGTCATGTTGTTTGCCCAGGACCAATGTTACAACCAGCCAATCAGGGCACAGTTGTGCTAGATAGTCGGCTCGGGACAAAAATTAAGTTTAGGAACAGGGAAATCTTTAAGGTTAGGGTTAGGGCTAGGTTTAGGGTTAGGTTTAGATATATTTTCAGACAAACCAACTCATAGAGATATCCAAAATTACAGCAGACCGTTCCCTGTTCCTAAACTTAATTTTTGTCACAACATGTCAAGTTTTCAAAGCAGACTCTCCCTCCCCTCATCTAGCAAAACTAACCCCTGATTGGCTGGCTAACATTGGTCCTGGGCAAACAACTTTGACATCGGTCCTGGACTCTTAATTACTTGGTGATATCAGATCGTCCATGTTTGAATACTATCAAATTAATTTCAGATTTACTCGACTAAAGTGACATGGAATTTTCATCGACTGAAAGTAAAAAGAATTGTTTGACTAATTGTCCTGTACCTGTGGACCATCATGGCCAAGAACTGGATCAAAACGGACGCGGCGAACCCGATGATGAACATGAAGCCGATGGGGTCGATCTTGACTTGTCCCAGTTTCTCCAGCTCCACGTTCACCTTGGGCAGGTCGATGAAGATGGCCACGTCGAAGGTCTGCAGAGTGAAGGTGGCCACCAGCCACAGCGCGTTCACCATGAAGAAGGCGAAGTTTATCTGCGACAAGATCCAAGTTTACTTTGATTCTGGCTTTCAAGGAGAGACACTGCTGGTGAATGGGGGGGGAAACTCATTTTGATGTTGATGTGGGTTACTGACATGAATATGAGGGGGGGAGGGTGTACAGTATAGCAAGTTTTATGGCATTTTATGTTTTCATATAAAAAATAAGGCATTTTATCTGTAAAAATGGCCAAAATTGCCTGTATTTTTTATTTTTAGTTTTGTCGCCAGGAATAGATCAAAATCGAAGTTTTATTTTGTTAATATATTAGTTACAAAGATTTGTTCAGATATTTTCTGAACAAATCCATATTTTCTGGACTATAAGTTGCACTTTTTCTCATAGTTTGACTGGTCCTGCGACTAATACTCAGGTGCGACTTATATATTAATTAATATCGTACGGTAAAATACCAGACACCTGTTCAGTTTGTTTATGCTTCATGTATCTGAATAACCATCAATGTGTCACGTTAGCATACCGTACACCTATTCAGCCTGTTTTATATTTATTGTTATTATTATAAATTACCTTTCAAGATGAAATGTCTGTTCTTGGTCTCAGATTTTGTAAATTAAATTCCCCCCAAAAAATGCGACTTATCGTCCAGTGCGACTTATATGTTTTTTTTTTCAATTATTTTTTCATTATGTATTTTTTGGCTGGTGCGACTTATAGTCTGGAAAATATGGTATAAGTGAATGAATCTGTAAAAATTGTAATTTTGCCTTGTTTTTTGTGTTCAAAACTCAATAAATCAGCCTCAGAATTAAATAATGAAGAATCCCCCATGGCGTTTGTTGCTTGGGGCCCAGAGAACCCTGGGAAACACCACTGTCCATTCTAAAGTTATGTGCAAAAGTCTGTGATGTTGTAGATCAGGGTTCTCCAACCCTTTAACTTGGTGAGCTACCTTCATGTCAAAAACGGTACTTTTGCTCCAAAAACACTGCAACTAAGGAGTAGATCACTCTACATTTTATTGCCATTGTGATATTTTAACACTATTACAAAAAAATACTTGAAGTTTGTCCTTATAGTATACTATATTTAACTAAATGTTTGCAGATTGTGTTTAACATGTTCAGAACAAAACTTAAATGCACCTAAAATGTGAGAGCTACCCTCTGAGAGCTACCTATTTAAAGCACAGTTTGGTTTCCCCTCCAGCAGATGGCGCCCTATGCTCAGGGCCGGCCCTGCTTTAGTCATACATGTACATTCATTTCAATCTTTACCTTGTTCCTCAGTTCTTTCAGTGACTCTTTGATTTTCTCCTGCTGGGCCTTGTCCACCGGCAGAGGTTCCAGGTATTTCACCTGCAGTTCAATAAAGAAATTCTCCTCTTCCTAAAAAAACAACCATTTTGTTAAACTTTTCAGCTCATTCTTAAAAGGCATTATACCTGATTTTTCATACTTTCTTAACAAAGGAAGAGGGAGCGAGTAAAATAAATTGTGGTCCAAACACACAAACAAACATTTCTTCTTAGAGATGAGTTCATACTGTAAGCATATTTCACAACTTGCAGGGTCACTTTTTAGGGTCATAGTCACAGAAATGCTAGAAAACCAGCCTGCAAACAATGAAAGTGTCAAGTGTGCATTGCAATATACTAAAGGAGGGAAAAACTAATTTCATTCTACTACTAGGAAAAAATCAGGTATAGTCCCTTTAAGGTCATTTTCATGAATTCGTTTAATGATTATTCGCTTTATGGGGAGAAGTGGTCGAACCTTGTCCAGAGAGTCCTCCTCCAGCTCCATGTCTGTGGACAAGCCCTGCATCTCGGACACCCAGCCTGCAAATAAAACATGTATATGAGGTAAACGCCAACAATAATCAGTACCAATTAAACATTGAGACTTACATTGATAACGGTAGTCATAGACCGGCTCGT
The DNA here is from genome assembly GCA_900303255.1 of Lesueurigobius sanzi. NCBI lineage: Eukaryota > Metazoa > Chordata > Actinopteri > Gobiiformes > Gobiidae > Lesueurigobius > Lesueurigobius sanzi. The sequence goes on along the minus strand of OMNZ01035714.1, from coordinate 6,537 downwards.
CCCTGCAACAAATGCAACAGTGAATGAGAACAAAAATGTAATAAGTTATGGCTAATTTGAGCAGAAAACTACTGCATATTTATCATTATCTTGCCTATATCTTGTCCTTGGTCATTATTGTACATGGATTTATGGAGGAATACTTTGTCATGTATTTATAATGAAAGATTATTCATGAATAAAAGGGTGAACTTTTTGTAAATATGAAACATGCAATTTTGAAATAAATAAATAAGATATTAAATAAAACTAAGGAAAAGGAATGAAAGTTAGAACCATATTTTAAGATAGCACAATATTTATTTATGTAGGCCAGTCAGAATTGTTAAAAGCTGAAGCCAAACTAAAACTAAATGAATAAATTGAATGTATTTTGGTGTTCGTTCATAGCCCTGTAGTGACCTGTAGTGACCTGTGATGTGGTGTATCTGCTCACCTGTGGTCCTCGTCATTGGAGATACCGTCCACGATGGAGTTCTGGGGCCCGGGCTCCGTCTCCTGGGGCTCCACCACCGGCTCCTGAGGGACCAGACTCTGACCAGACTTTTTACAGCATTTGACCCACGAGAACCAGCGCTGAAGGACGCTCTTAGCTGGAAACACGAGGAAATATATTCAGCTTAACATCACAAATCATTTATATAGCTGTGTTATAAAACCATAACTTTGAACCTGGCTTCATCCATTAGCCACAAAGATATCAGTGAAATAAAGGTTTTTGTGTTATCATTCATATAAATGCATAAGTTTACAAACCAACTTTTGGCCACAACTGTGTGTAAAAAGAACAATAGCAATTGATTTTAAACATTGGGAAAGCTCTTAAAAGTGGCCAAGCCCTAGTTAACTATACTGTACTTCCTTGCTACCTTTCTCTTTGGGAGTCCTGCGGGCGGCCGGGGCAGGGCCAGGCTGAGCGGCTCCTGGGGCAGGCTTAGCTTCTCTTGTGCCCCACGACACGTTGTTGAGGTTGACCATGGAGTAGATGGTGAGCAGCAGGTATGCGCTGGGGATGCACAAGATGTAGAGGAAACCGTAGAAGACCAGGTTAAACTCCTGCGGGTGCATCAACGCCGTGACGAAGTAAATGACGGCCATCCCGATGACGAAGATGCTGCTGGGGGTTAAGATGGTTTGGTCCGTCACCATTGAACCTGAAATCAAGCAAAAACATGGAATATTCCAGGTATTCTGCAAAAATATATACTTAAATGTACACAATATAGGTTTGGAAACACTTTATTATGTTTTGTTTTTTCTTTCATTTCAAGACTATATACATTACAGTAGATTCTCACTGAAGGTTTTAATAATACAGAATTATTAAAAGATAATTCCATATTTGATTTTTGAATATGGAATTATCTTTTAAACAAAAAAGGTGAAATCTTATTCAAAATAGCCGCCTTTTGCTTTTGATATTGTCTTCACGATGTAGTCACCAGGAATGTTTTTTAACTGTTGAAAACCATTTGCTCAAGAAGCTCAGTGAGAAAGTGCCAAGTATAAAGTTTGAAGAATTTAAAATCTAAAACATATTTTGAGTTATTTCACCCTTTTTTTTGTTTCCTAAATAATCCCATGTGCTCATTCATAGTTGAATGCCTTCAATAAGAATCTACAAAGCAAATGTAAAATAAAGAAAAACAATACATAAAAAGTGTTCCCAGTTCCACAGCTTTGACTGGTACTGTACATTCCCAGATATGTACAGTATGTGCATGACTTGTTCTATTACCGCCTTTTATTTTGTTTCTTATATTGCTATTTCTGCCATTTCCCTTGTGGCTTTCCATACTGAAAATTAAGTTAAATGTTTGTTTGTAATGTGCTGGGCCGGCTGTGGGCATTGGTGAACTAGGGCGCCATCTGCTGGACGGGGCGCCAATTTGTGCGTTCAAAAAATGTACATCACCGACTTTGGTGCATAACTTTTGGAAGGAAAGAGACAGAGACTTTATTTTTTGTGTTGAAAACTAAAGGTTTCAAGTTTTCAAACCTCCTAAGCCTCCAGGAAGTGGTGTAACATTGTAGTGAAATTTTGTAGACTAAACATTCACATCAGAAGTTTTTTTTTTTTTTTTTAGAATAAATAAACAATATTAGCAGATAATGTAATGTCAAAGTGACAAAAAATCTAGTAAGATGTTTCAAAGTTTCCGTGCACGCTTGACCCACGCTTAAAAAAACAGGAATAATTCTTGATTTGGTGGCGCGCTGCATCTGACACAGGAAGCGCTCTAGAGTCAGTCTCAATGAAACCGCTGCACGCAACGCAGGGTCAAAATGCTTACACAAGATGTGTTTCCCTCGCCTTAGTGCTTGTGTCCAATAATAAAAAAGTGAGGAAGTAGTTGAGGGGCAAAGTCCAATTTTGCCTGGGCCCCAAATTGGCTATGGTCGGCCCTGGTGATGTACTGCACTTGTCTGATTATTGTTTTATATTTTGTTGTCATTAATGAAGATTCCTTCTTTAGTTTTCTATTTAACCTTTGTTAAACCAGGAAAGTCCTATTGAGATTAAAAACCTATTTTTCTCTTTCTATTATTGTTAAATTTAAACTTAAAAATAATTTCTTTTAAATATACTTGTGTCTTTGCATGATTTTGTTAAATGCTTTTGTGTCATTGGAATTTTTTTTTGCCTTTTACACTACATTTTTTGGTATTAGTTTTAAAGGAGGACTTTGTTTTACTTCTGCTTTGATAAAAAATTCAAAGTAACCTTCCTCTGGACTAAATATTTTGACTACTCTACCCACGTGACTTATTTCAGCCATAACTTACCGACTATGGCCAAGGAGACGACCAACATGAGGAAAGCGTAGATGACGCTGAGAATGGCAGCGATGGTGATCTGTGTGTCTGTTTTCAGTTTGAAGCAGAGGCCGAGGTAAACCGCAGGAGGAATCACTGACAGGACCAGGGCCCAACTCGAGTTCAGGTCGAACATGAAAGAAAGACTTCCTGAAAAGAAGAGAAAACATTATTGGAGGGAATGGCAAGGAAACAAATTGTATTTTTGTTCATTTCATTATTTTTCAAGTTAAGGTGCATTTTAACTTGTCAAGTCTTGTCAAAAGCATAATGTGGATTTGGTTAAACATTAACAATAGTGGTTAAGTGCAGAAATATTTGTTCCATTGGCAGATTTCTATCTAAAAATGGGTAAAAGTTTTCTTGAAACAAGAATGTTTGAGTGAGAGAAATTTGCCACACAAAGTGCTCAGGGAGTCAGTACCACAAATGTTGTTTTTTCGGGAAGGTGCTCTTTGGCGTTTGGGAACTCCTCCCACATTATCCCACATCTTCAAGAAGAAACCAGCAACATGTTTTAAAAGATTTTAATATGTACTGTATTAGCACATTACATTAAAGGCTTTTCAGAAAATGTAAATAGAGAATTACAATGTGGGAGGAGTGCCTTGGTTCTTCGTTTTTCTCTCAAGAATGTTTGACCATTATGATGTATTTTTCTCGAGCGGCGCTGCAAACTGAATTGCCTCTCTGGGATGTATAGTGTTTTTTGAATCTGTATCTAATTTGAGTTGGTAAGTGACATTATCTGCAAATGGAACAAGTATAAACAAGTAAAAACGTCTAAAAATAAGATACATTTCGGTAACACTTTAGATTACAGCCCGCAGTTCCATATGTAGGTACAGGTAACGAAACAGTAATTACAGATGAAAGTACAAGGTGAGACAAAAGTGTAACAAAGACGTACAAGGTGTAACAAAACAAGGTGTAATGAAGGTGGATGTATGTATGTAACTACACGTGAGCGCGGGCTGTAATCTAAAGTGAGAAGCTATTGCCTGTAACTACAACAAACAAGAGGGAACAGAGAAGAATAGATAGTAACAATGTGGAACAAGGGGAAACAAAGGGAAATTCCCCAATAACTAATGTGTACATTGTAACTAATGTGTAACTACACATGGGCGCGGGCTGTAATCTAAAGTGAGAAACTATAACCTGTAACTATAAGAAACAAGAGGGAGCAGAGAAGAATAGAGAGTAACAAGTGGAACAGGGGGAAACGACCCAATACTTAATGTATATCAAATCTAAAGTACTACACTTACTTACACAGTACATGTGTAATTATTTTCTTGTTACCTGTACCTACACATGGACAGTTGGCTGTAATCTAAAGTGTTACCTACATTTCTTATTGCACTTAAAAATTAGATAATAATTCTCATTCTACTTGAAATAAGGGAGAAAAATCTTGTTCCTTTGGCAGATTGTTTTACTTGGCAAGAAAGAATTACTCAAACTAGGGCCAAATATTCTTACTCATCAAGATTTTTCTACAGTGTTTCATTTTAATTATTTGTTTATTTGGCTGGGACAGTGCCTGTTAATGGGGCTCTGCATTGTAGCCATGGTACTAATTTCCACCCATTGTCCCACACTCACACTCTCATTCATGCTGCACCTGTTGTACATGTTTTTAGTGGTAGAGGAAACCGGAGAAACCTACGCAGACACAGAGAGAGCATGCTCCACAAAGAAAGATCTCATCCCTTCTACAGTGGCTGTGAAGCAGGAGCGCTAACTGATGATTCTCAATACAGACATTGTTTTTTTTTGCCTTGCAGGACTAACGGGCACTTTAAAGGGTCTAAGAACAACTAAAATTTGACTAAATTATGTCTAAACTGAGTCTAAACTATGTATGAACCAGAAATACTGCCTAATTCAAATACATTAGTGAAGCATAAACAAAATTGTCTTGAATAATAAAGTCCCAAATTGCAGTCGACCATGAATAGCACTGGAAGAAGCCCTAGTGTAAAATGGGGGACAAGGAGAGCATTTGTCGACCCCTGGAACAAAGCTTTTAAAGATATTTGGTGGGACGTGTGAAAATTACCCCACACTATACTCTGTAAAAAGTTATGCAAATGGAATAAGACTTTTCGTTTTTAAAATAAAAAATTAGATTTATTTTCAAATTTTAAGTGCAATTTATATTATTTTCTAAATTTTAAGTGCCAAATCAAGGGGAATTCTAATTATTTCAAGAACATGATAGCTATTTTAACACCACCTTTTGCAGTATAACCCTTTTAAATCGACAAAACCAGGCTGTACCGTACCTGCGATCATGAGGCAGATGGTGGCGGGCGCGAGAACGGCAGAGAACATGGCAAAGAGCTGGTAGAACATGAAGGGTTTGGACATGGACGAGTTCCTCTTAGAAACCATGTTGGTGGAGCCAAGGAGGTCCACGACGTTGGCCATAGTCGAGGGGCCCCACCGCCGCCGCTGGAGCAACAAGAGCAGAGGAGGGATCAGGCCAGGGTTAAAATAGACTAAAATCATCATAATCTTACTCCAAGTAATATTGTAAATATATTAAAGATGGTTTATGAGACTAAACTATGACTAAACTGTTGGAATATTGTTGTCTACCAAATAAAGACTGAATAAAAATTAAAAGAAGGGATTGCTAATTTCCCTGGCTAAATTCCTGGACCAATCCACATGAAACAAAACCTGCCCCAAAGTTCAATGTCTTCTCTGTAAGCACATATGAAATAAGGTCTGATTATTTCCTCATAAAGGCATAAGAATAATATGACAATAATATATAATATGACAAAATTGTGAATCCAATCAATATCAAATAATGATCAAGTTCAACATTTTGTCAATTTTCTTTTTGGAAATTTCTTTCAAAAACTGTAGAGTTGAATTGGCACCTATTGTGTTTAACTGATATGAGAATATATTTAGCTTTAGGGAAGTTTGTTGGAGCCAATACGTGTGGAAGAACATATATTAAAAGATTTTGGGCCCGATCTTGCAGTACCTAGGCGCAGGTTGCAGGTTGCATGTCGTAGAGCGCACTCTGCTGGCGCTGTGAGTGGGCTGGGCTGTGCCACCATTGGTCAAAACCCATAACCAATCAAAGAGGGCCTCCAAAAATCCTAAACCTCCTGCAGCCCCACCCCCAAGCACGGTTCAACTATTTCAAGAGAAACAATTTGTGTACGAATAATACAAATTTTAATAAATGAAAGAAGTTGATATACCTCCATGAACAATTCTAGTTAAGCAATTTTAAATATTTGAGAACACAAAGCTGTAAAATAAAGTTTGTAGCCCTCTGTAATTATATATTGTATAGTATATTTATTTTTACACTATACAATATTCACTCTTTAAAATGCACTAGAAATAATTGTTTTATATTATACATAGAGATGGGAAATAACCATAATTATTACCCTAAAAAGCTGGTAGGTGCGTGATGCGGCGGGGCAGAGTCACTGTGTATCCAAACAAATGTGGTTGTTAGGCCTACAGTCTATATTAGAATATTTTGTTCAATTACACAACTAAAGCGCGTGGCCAGACAAATACAAGCCTATACTTCGCAATAAAAAAGTTAAGCTGTAATCAACATGAAAGATATAATGACTAAACAATGTCAGTATCTTAATAAGAAAGTGAAACGAAATAAATGAATAAATCAAGCCTTTATTAAGGAACATAACACTAGGCATCGCAACATCGCAACAT
>OMNZ01035703.1:0-10068 GCA_900303255.1 Lesueurigobius sanzi | reverse complement strand
CAATGAAGCTCATTCTAATGATTTGTGACGTCACACGCTCCCGGCTAGGCAGAGCCAATGTGCTGACGGGGCGGGAGCAGAGAGGGCGCGGTTATGGCTAAACTACACGCCCAGGAGGGCTGAGATACAGCGAGCGCACACCTCTTTTACCCTTTTTAGGACTATCCACTGGAGGAGGAGCAACTTGTGCCATTTTGATTTCACCCATAAGCGTGGTCAATTTCCAAAGTGAGGCTTAATACACGTTGTCCCTCTATTGTTTTAACTCATTGATGATAACAGACAAACCTTTATTTCACTCATGTTTAGTGGTTGTGTGAAGCCATTTATTGTAGAAACTAGCCAAATGTCCCTGATCAAAGGTTTACATATTGTGCATCTTGAAACAAAGAGAGTCCAATTTTGTCAGAGTCCTGTATTTCAGCTGAAGTGAGTTTTTCTTTGCTCCTGAACAATTTTCCTGGCAGTTGTTGAAGGCAATTGTTGATTGGAGGCAGCATGTGTGGCTGGGGAAGACTGTCTCAGACACTCGGACTATTAACACCGGCTCACCTCAGGGCTGTGTACTTTCCCCCTGGCTCTTCTCCCTGTACACCAACTGCTGCACCTCCAGCCACCAGTCCGTAAAACTGATTAAGTTTGCAGACGACACCACCCTCATTGGGCTCATCTCGGACAGTGATGAGTCTGCCTACAGGAGCGAGGCGGACCGGCTGGTGTCCTGGTGCAGCCACAACAACCTGGAGCTGAACGCCCAGAAGACAGTGGAGATGATCGTGGACTTCAGGAAAGTTACTGCCCCTCCCTCCCCCCTCACACTGACAGACTCCTCCACCCCCATCTCCATCGTGGACTCCTTCTGCTTCCTGAGCACGACCATCAGCTCCCTCATCAAGAAGGCCCAGCAGAGGATGTACTTCCTGCAGAAACTGAGGAAACTCACATTTGCTGCTAATCTGTAATTCACCATTTGCCATTTATGCTGCTGTCTTGTATTGTGCCAAGTTACTGTTTCATTCGATTTTGTATCTTATTCTATTTTTATGCATGCCTTATAGTTATATCCTTTATTTGCATAATGATGAAGAAAAAACATATATAAGTCGCACTGGACTAGAAGTCGCATTTTGTGGGTGAAATTAATTTTACAAAATCCGAGACCAACAACAGACATTTCATCTTGAAAGGCAAGTTATAATAAAAACAATAGAATAGAGAACAACAGGCTGAATTGTACGGTATGCTAACGTAACACATTGATGGTTATTCAGCTAGACCAAGCATAAATAACGAACTGAATAGGTGTCTGGTATGTTAACATAACATATTAATTAATATATAAGTCACACCTGAGTGTCGCAGGACCAGCCAAACTGAGAAAAAGTGGGACTTATAATCTGGATAATACGGTAACTTGTAAACCAACAATCCGCTGCCTCCCATTCCCATGAACAAACGTGTAGATGTCTCATGCTCATTAAAAGTAAATAGCACATTTGACTCCACATGATGTAAAATGTTGTCACACTAAAGACTTGTGTGTCATATAATGTCAAACATGTAGTGTGCGTTAAGTAGTGCGCTGACGAGAGTTTAGACAGGCTGAGGGCAGGGACACAGAAGCCACACATCTGCCACTTCCAGCTTTCATTGTGTGGGTAAAAAACATGGCAGCTATAGAGCCAGCAGGGACACCACGCAGCAACACGTGAATTATTCACAACGAGGTACCTTCATTTTAATGACTGTGGACAGGAGGGGGATTGGAGATTGTCATTCCTCTTTTCAATCAAACCCAGGGCATAAAAGCCTTATCTAATTTAACAACGAGTTAAGTTGTGTCTATTTTAAACAGAGAAAATCCTCAGGGAAAAACTGAACGCTGTAACCGCCAAGCAACTACTTCCACAGCGTCTTCTTTTTTGAGTCTGGATGGCAATAATGTAATGTATGCCCTTGAATATTAATTTTAGGAGATTGGTGCATGCATAAAAATGTGTTAACGTTTTATTCTGGGATTTAGAAACATCACAGGTAGTTTTTGCATGTTTTTCTTTCTGATGCTCATCCTGATGGCATACAGTTAAGGTATAAAACTATATGGTCAAATTAAGACGTTTCTGGAGAGGCCTCTGATCAAAGTCTGAGCTTAAATCAGAAATCACCGTTTGATTTCGTCCCAGAGCTCAGAGCTGTCTTATCTCTAACACGCACTAGCTTCACCCAAATGTAATCACGATCATTAGTTTGGGAAAATCACCCACTGAAACATATCAAATTCTCTGCCTGTGAGCCAAGCTGAATATCTCAAAATGATCATTATATGACTTCTTTTTAATCAATTTCACTTTGGGTGTTTTCTGCTGGTTTTATTCAGACATTATTACACCATTTGTTCATAAGTCTCATGAAGAACCATCTCAAAGATGACATTTGCATTTTGTTCCGATAATCTAATTTCAAATGCTGTATTTTAGACTGTTACGTACAGTACTGTGCAATCGTTATAGGCAGGTTTGAAAAAATGCAAGTGTTAATCATTTATTTCAACAAAATGCAGTGAATGAACAAAAGAGAAATCTAAATCAAATCAATATTTGGTGAGACCGCCCCTTTGCCTTCAAAACAGCATCAATTCTTGTAGGTTCACTTGCACACAGTGTTTGAAGGAACTCGGCTGGTAGGTTGTTCCAGACATCTTGGAGATCTAACCACAGACAGATCTATCTTCTGTGGATGTCGGCTTCCTCACATCCTTCTGTCTCTTCATGGAATCCCAGACACACTCCACAAACAAAATCCCTGACTTTGTGCAAGTGTACCTAAGAATTGATGCTGGTTTGAAGACAAAAGCTACTAACACAAAATATTGACTTGATTTAGATTTTTCTTAAGAGTTCATTTGCAAAAACAGGCAAGTGCTATTTACAAAAGGCAATGGATGCTTGTATGTTTCTCTTTTTGTAGCAGTGTTTTTAATGACCAGATCTGAGTCACGTGTTATTGATCAAATGCATTAAACTTTAGTTTTACTGGTGTCACCTGTAGAATATGGTGATAAAAATCTAAAACAATGTTGCAAAAAATAAAAAACGGAGCCATCTGCTTTTGCAAATGAACTCTTACTCACTTACTTTGAATGTTGTAATTTTTTTTCATCTGCCTAAAACTTTTGCACATACTATATATTAGGGCTGGGACAAAATATCGATTTTCAAAGTATTGCAATACCAAGTATCGATACTTTAGTAAAGTCTGCGCTCGGTTCATCCCGCAGCGCCAGTTCTGCTTACCAAAAGTGGCCCACTAGGCAGCTTGCATTCCACGCTCCACGTATCGATACTTTATTCAAGTATCAATACTTGAATAAAGTATGAGAGAAACATTGGTGCCATTTAAAAAAAAAAAAAAAAACATTTTCAAAAAGCAAATATTTGGAGAATGAATGCAGATGGGACATAGACAGCATTTGAGGGTGGATCAGGAAGAGGGGTTTAAGAAGCAAAAAAAGAAAAGAAAAAAAAAAAAAAAATCCAGGTAAAAAATACCCAAAATGTTAAATGGCTGTTGAACAGGTGCACAGCATTTTGTTTGTTGTGTTAGTACATTTTTCAATGTTAACACTTCGTCCGAGCCCTACTGTATATATTTAAAAAAAAAGCTTGCTTATACAATTTTAACCCCTGCACTAGTTTTTCTGTTCTTATAACTGATGGATTGAATCCAAACCATGATTGTTCAATCAATCAATCAATTAATTTATTTTTGTAATTCCCAATATCACAACATGTGTCATCTCAGAGGTCGGTATGGACAAAAACAAATCAATATCTGACATCAAGAATGATCAAAATGATTGTTCAACTGCGGTTCAGGTTTGAGAATGGATCCACAGGTTTATAATCAATACCTATATCAATATTTATGAAATTAATATTTATTTTTGTCCTGTTAATTATCACTTTGTTCGATCAGTATGGTTAGTGCAAATCCTTTGTAATGAGTTGTGATGAGAGGATGAAATAATAGTAAGCAAGCAAAAACCCTACTATATTGTACTATATCCTGTCGAAGGAGCCTCCAGCGCATCGTGAGAGCTGCGGAGAAGATCTGTGGAGCCCCTCTCCCCTCTATTAAGGACATGTACTCCACCCGTCTCACCCGCAACGCCATCAAAATCGCCAGGGACCCTTCGCACCCATCACACAGTCTCTTCAGGGTGATGCCTTCAGGGAGGAGACTGCGGAATCTACGGGTCAGTTCCAGTCGACTGAGGAACAGTTTCGTACACAGGGCCATCGGGAAGCTGAACTCCCTCCCCTCCCTCCCTCCCCTCTTTCCCCTCCCCCCGCTCCACAATCAAGGGTGAGAGAAACATAATTTCGAACCATTCACATGGTTTGACAAATAAAGAATCTTGAATCTTAAATATTGTTACTGTAAATCAGTCTGACTCTATTAAGAAATAACTACAGCTTTTCTACATTAAAAAAAAACCCTGTAAATAACAACTTTTCTCGCACCTCTTCCTGTTCATTATAGAGAGGAGCCATAGCAATAATGTGTGTCGGTTTGGTAATGAAGTCTTTGTCTGGCACAGCAGTTTTACACTTTGTGAAAGAGCAAAAACCCTCAGTGGATTTGCAAATTAATGCCTGGAAAATTAACGTTGATCTCACAGCTTCATGCACAAAAACAGTTTTACCTCATCTGAAGTGTAAATCCAGGCCCTATAGTGTCATTGCTCGTTTCCCGACTGCATTTTCTACATCACAGGCATAAGCAGACAGTATTATAGAAAAGCACATATGATTGCCTTGGTGGTTTAGAAAAATAGCTACATATAGATAGCTATAGATGTATATATATATATATATATATATATACATTTTTTCATAGGTATTGAGGGGATGAGGAAAAGCTGTATTTACAGTGAGCAGAGGCAGCTATGAAAAAGTTATTGCAAGCTCAAAGTATCTGAGCCCATAGTTAAGGGGATTTTGACCCTCTAGTGGTTATCAACTGGTGGGTCACGGAACCATTTTCAGACAAAGAGACAGTAATCTTAAGCATTAGATCAGCCAGTAGAGGGGACTATGAGGTACCATTCAGACATACCACCACTAGACAAAATACCATCTCTGTAACAGGGTGCACGACTCGGAATAATCTTCCAATTATAATTCGAGAGTCTTCCACCTCTATAGCTTTTTAAGAAGAGCTTAAAATTGGTTGAAATCTAATCAATCATGTGATCATTTGTAGACCTGGTACTGTTATATACTGAGGAACTTTTATATTGTCTGTAAATAGTGTATATATTCTATGTCCAATTGTCCATGTCTGTAATTTGCATTGTTGTCTTGAATGTATGACGACTACAGATGGAAAGTAGCTCATGTTAGTATGAATAGGCTAAGATGTTGTCCTACCTTTAGCACAAAGAGAGTTTGGTTTAGTCTTAAGAGACCCACGAGCGTGCTCAAGTCGTTATTAACACATTGAGTGCTGCGCTGTTTTTGGTATTTATCCCCTAGAATGCCAGCAATCCAGACAATTTTTCATGATATTTGTAGCACCACAGCGTATTCTACGTGCCTCGGTTCCTGAGAAAAGTTAAGATAAAAAGAGGCTGTTTTCCTCAAAATCACTATTTTTATTTTTTATTATTTTTATTTTTACTTAGAAACGGAGATATCAGATAAAATGTCCAGATGAAATGTACAGAATCAGTGACTTTTCACAAGATTTGTTCATCATTTATTTCTGTTCTGTTCATCACAGAGGTCCCAAAATCAGACATAAGGTGTGTTAAGAGTGTCAAGTTTCATTAAAACTAGCTTCATTCGTTTTTGGCACTCAATGTGTTAAGCTGATGACGATCTTTGGACTAAGATCGAAAAATCCTACACTTCAGATGAAGTACAGATGAAGACTGACTTTCTTATTTTAATGCTAGATGATAATCTAAATCTAAACTAATAAATCTAATAAAGCTTTTATATTGTTGTTAAACAATTGTCCAAAGATGGCCTTGATATCTTCAAAGCATATTGATCTTCTTTTCTTAACTTTTTTCTTTTTTTATATATATATACGTATACAGTATATACTCTCCAATATATGGAGAACCCATCAAATCTTACTCAACAAGAGCTTTACCAAAGGTCCTGGATGGTGTCTACATCCAACATGTCTTTTTTTGCACACACCCCCTACCGGTTTTGAGGGGAAACTACAACAATATGGAGCTATTCACATAACTGTACTCTTAGCCGCGGTCTCTGCCCACTTTCAAATTGACCACCCACATGTTCAAACTGTCAGCGTGCTCTCATTATGGCTATATTATACAAAACAATTCTTCTTGTGCTGAAAAACTGGGTCAATGCATTACATCACTGCACAGGCTGGTGATACTTTGATGAAGCGAGTCATTTGCACATATGAGACAAGCAGAAAAAGCATTAAGAACAGTGCAGGAGTGAGAGGGAGCGAGAGGAAGTGATGGATTATCTCGTACCGCGGCTAATATTTCTCTAATGAATCCTGCCTTGTACTTGGGGTAAACAGGCAACAATTTCCTGATGGCATCTTGCTTCATGAAAACATCACATTAGACTTTTCATTACGCACGAGCTGAACTTGAGATGTTTGCAGAAGCATGAACTTGTAAAATGTATTCCATGTTTCAGATATATTACGTTTGAAAAGCTGTAGGGAGAGTAGAAAAAGCATGCCTCAAATGTCATTCACGATGATGTTGATGATGTGCCGCGTGTAGCTGCTAATCACACTTTACTGCAACCTGCTAACTAACTAAAAAAAAACAAAAATGTGTTGTTGTGTCAATAGCAGTGTGAATCCTTTAGGGGAAGTGACTTATGGGAGGGCTCCTGTTCCAGCTCTTGCAACTGCTACATCTTCAAACAAGGCAAGTCAACTCAAATGTCTTCGGCTCATTCCTGTTGTATTAATTGGTACAACTATCTCCAAATACTAATACTAAAATCTGCTTCTCCTCCAGCCACTGAGTTGCCTGTTCTACTTTTCATTAAAGTACAATTCTGAGTGGTATACATAATATTGCTAGCCGGCCCAAGCATTTACGGGGCCCTCGCAACTTCAATTTCATTCCTGATAAATATGTATTCCAATAAATGAAACAGTTCACCTGACTATGTTTGTAAGAGAATGAAAGTAGATTACACTGCAAAAAGCAATAAATTAGTACAATTTTCTTAAAATTTGTATTTATCCTGGATTTTTGAAACTCATTTCAAGAATTCTGCGAGCGGGGAAAGTTGTTTACTCTTAAATGATGGACAAAAATATCTAATCACACTCAAAATGATATAAAAAACAATCAATCAATCAATTTGACTGAAAGAAGAATGTTGCTGTATTTAAGTGTAAAAACTTTCCCCATTGGCAAATTTCTTGTTACTCAAATCGAGGACAAATACAAATTTTTGCAGCGTACTAGTGAGGAGACATGTTTCGTTTGAGGGGTAAACATCGCAGGAGACTCCATCGACATGGGCCGGGATTTGGAGTAGACGTTCGCGGCACCAGGGGCATCTTGCCTGGGAAAGATCGCACACAAAGACTCGGAGGCTCCCGCAGCTCGCTAAAGAAACATCAGCTTGTGGCAACGACAGAAAGGGACATATTGAGACTTCTAAGGGAGAATTCTTCGGATGAAACCATTATTCCACTAGCTTTTTACTAGGGGAATACTGTTGGAAATGATCACACATGAATGTCCAGTATGGAAATGACCTGAGCCGCGACACACGCCCACTGACTATCCTGAAAATACACCCCATTCAAACACAAACTGCATGCTTTTGAAGATACCAATACTGTTGTCTGAAACATGGAGAGGCTTCTCCGTGATCTCAACTAGATTCTGCAAAAAAACAAAAATCACTGAACTTCTTAATTTACGCAAATGTAGTGCTGCCGACTTGTGCCCCTGGTTTCAGCGATGGGGCACATTTATGTTGCACACAGCACATGTAGTACAAATGTTTGCATTATTGGGGTCCCCCTGGTGGTCTCAGGGCCCTAAGCAGATGCATAGTCTGCTTATTGGGCTGGGCCGGCCCTAATGCTAGAGTTGATATAATGACTATAAACAAACAATCATAATAACTACTTCAGTTACTTTTCAGAGATGTTGATTTAGCAAATCAACCCAAATGAAAGCTTCGGTTCTCAACCTGGAGGTCAGGCCCATTCATATTGAAGGCATATTTTCTATGTATTGAATGGAAAACGTGTGCTGTGGGTGTCGCGGAACACCAACAGCCATCATATTGGGGCTCACAAATAAAAAAAACTAATAGTTCTACTACAACAGGTGAAGTACAAAGTTTAACTTGGTTCATACCACCTCTAATTAGAAACACTATAGGTATTCCTAGCCTTATGTCTGCTATTGAAGATAAATGCACTCAACACTGAATTATACATGATTGTACTTGTTTCAGTCATCTCAAGTGCATGCCCTTTAGACAACACATTGCTAAATCTATACCTGATACTGTCAAACGATCACACAAACTCCCATGAGGACAGAATGTGCATCTGCTTATGACAGAAGAAAACACATTGAAAAAGCAGCACAAATGTGCGTCTACATAGCCCAATAAAAGAGAAGGAAAAACAGTAATTATAGTGGCTGCAGACAGACCTAATACATCCACAGAATAGCCGCTAATCAAAGTATGAGCTTAAATCAGAAATCACTGTTTGATTTTGTCCCAGAGCCCAGAGCTGTCTTATCTCTAACACGCACTAGCTTCACCCAAATTTAATCATGATCATTAGTTTGGAGAAATCACCCACTGAAACATATCAAATTCTCTGCCTGTGAGCCAAGCTGAATATCTCAAAATGATCATTATATGTCTTCTTTTTAATCAATCTCACTTTGGGTATTTTTTGTTGGTTTTACTCAGACATCAATAATATTTGTTCATCATGAAGAACCGTCTCAAAAGTGGCATTTGCTTCTTCTTCTTCTTAATCGCTGTATTTGACACTGGATTAGCGTGAAAACTTGCTTTTACAATTTTAACCCCTGCAACACAATTTCAGTGCCTATAGAGAGTACCCACTTCATCATTTTCATTCTAAACAGAACCCTCAATGTTCCAGACTGGGAGTAAAAATGAATATATTTCATAACTTAATCTTTGATTCTCTTGCTTTGCTGTTACCATACTGTGATGTAATCTGCATACCCTCTATTACTTACAGTGTATACTGCCGCTCGCATTTTTATGTAGTGCTTTATTAAGAGCTACAAGAACTTTACAAACTTACCCTCCACTTAATCAATATTAAAATCATACCAAACCATGGCCATGAACCCCACATTGGCATCGAAATCATGATTGTTGTATCTTTTTGTATGGTGACAATGATGATGATGGTGATGATGATGATGGTGATAATAGTAATAATGAAAAATGTGTATATGCATATATAGGGCCCGATCTTGCAGCACCTAGGCGCAGGTTGCAGGTTGCATGTCGTAGAGCGCACTCTGCTGGCGCTGTGAGTGGGCTGGGCTGTGCCACCATTGGTCAAAACCAATGGTAAAAAAAACCATAACCAATCAAAGAGGGCCTCCAAAATCCTAAACCTCCTGCAGCCCCACCCCCAAGCACGTTTCAACTATTTCAACAGAAACAATTTGTGTACGAATAATACACATTTTAATAAATGAAAGAAGTTGATATACCTCCATGAACAATTCTAGTTAAGCAATTTTAAATATTTGAGAACACAAAGCTGGAAAATAAAGTTTGTAGCCCTCTGTAATTATATATTGTATAGTATATTTATTTTTACACTATACAATATTCACTCTTTAAAATGCACTAGAAATAATTGTTTTATATTATACATAGAGATGGGAAATAACCATAATTATTAGCCTAAAAAGCTGGTAGATGCGTGATGCGGCGGGGCAGAGTCACTGTGTATCCAAACAAATGTGGTTGTTAGGCCTACAGTCTATATTAGAATATTTTGTTCAATTACACAACTAAAGCG
>OMNZ01035699.1:3762-13904 GCA_900303255.1 Lesueurigobius sanzi | reverse complement strand
ATTCTATACAATACTTGTTTAATTTCACTCAAAATTTCACTCAAGAGTGGTTATACACAGGTGTGTGCCTTTCCTAATTAAATGCAATCAGTTGAATTGACCACAGCTGGACTCCAGTCAAGTTGTAGAAACATCTCAGCGATGATCAGTGGAAACAGGATGAATCTGAGCTCAGTAATAAGTGTCATAGTAAAGGCTGTGAATACTTATGTACATGTGATATTTACCTTTTATATTTTTAATAAAATTGCAAAAAATTCTAAAAACCTTTTTTCACTTTGTCATTATTACGTATTGTGTGTAGATTGATTATAAATGGATTAATTAAAAAAAACAATAATTTAATACATTTTGGAAAAAGACTGTAACATAACAAAATGTGGAAAAAGTAAAGGGGGTTGAATACTTTCTGAATGCACTGTATACAACATACACTAAATTCTTTGGGTAGTGGCTTTGCATTGTACATTGATGGTGGGTCCTGACCTCACACAGCTGAGAGCCACTGACTATGTTTTAACTCCTGTTTGTCCATACACGATTACTTCTCTATTTTTCTATTGGTGTTTAGATCTGGATGAAACTAAGTCTCACTTTAACCTTTCCCAGATTAAACTTCTTCAAAAGCATAATGTTGTCTAAGGCAATGCAATCTCCGCAAAGTTTGTGGATGAGTCACTTTGTCTTATTATTTGTGATCCCGTGTCCCTGAAAGTGCAGCTCAAAACCCACCGCTCTTAGACGTGCTGTTGGAGCGCTCTACTTGTGTCATTTTCCGAGGCCAGAAACTTCACCTTTTAAACACAGGCAGTCAAAGCGTGACCTTTAATTAAAGAGAAAAACATGACAAGTTTTCTGTGTGCTGCTGCAGAAGTGTCATAACGCTGAAAAAGGGTAGCCCTAAACAAAACAGCGGAGGAGCAATCAAAACTTTTAACTTTGTCTCAAGTCAATGGTCTGATTTCTAAGTATAAAATATTCATAAATGTAAGGCAAGTATTTTTTTTACACCTGATCGCTACAAAGCATCCACATTGATTTTTTTTTTCTTGAATAGGAGAACTACACAGTGAAAGGCTAATTCATTAAATACCAAAGACGAGCAATTTCTCTTCTGATCTAAAATGGAAAATAAATTGGAGGTTCACAAAACCAAATAGCCGGTCATTTTCATTTAATTTCAGAGCATCTATTGTGTGCCTTTGTTGTCCAAATGGAGAGCCAGGACAAAAGAAAACCAACTACTAATATTTATCCTCATCAGCTTGTTTGGTTAATAGTCTGATGGTGAGTCTGAAGGTGATTGGCTGCTGGCTAACTTGCAATAAACTACTCTATCATCATTATTCAATATTCATTTATTTAGTGTCATAAATTACCAAGTACTCAAGGGAAGCCATGTATAACTGCAGTATGTACTGTGGTTCAGCACTCTCATGTCACAGAAGGTACTTGGTTAAAACAGAATTTGCATGTTGCCCCCGTTGTCTGCATTAGTCTATTGTCAAAAACATGTAGAGTAGGGTCCCCTCTGCAGCAAAGACCCTGAAGAAGATGGCTAAATAATGGTCTAATAAAAACAAATAATACAAGCCTAAAATTACATAGGGAAGATTCAAAATACAATAAGCATAGATGCACTGTACATGTTGATAGCAGCTATTGCAATAGATGTCTTACTTAGAGGTGGGCGATATATCGTTTAGACCAGTGGTTCCCAACCTGGGGGGCGCCTGGAACTGCAGGGGGGGGCCCAGAGCTTTGTTTGGTCAGAGTGTTAGACCATAAGAGATATTACTTGAGTAAATTAAATACAAAAAAATGCTCAAACATGACTAAGAAAGGACTGCATGTGCAGAAAACACTCCAAATTCTG
Organism: Lesueurigobius sanzi; assembly: GCA_900303255.1. Taxonomy (NCBI): domain Eukaryota; kingdom Metazoa; phylum Chordata; class Actinopteri; order Gobiiformes; family Gobiidae; genus Lesueurigobius; species Lesueurigobius sanzi. Next base: position 12,028 of record OMNZ01035699.1, on the reverse strand, counting down.
TTTATTGGTTTGAAATAATTCCTATTTGGACACAAATAGGAATAAGGAATAGGATTTTTTTGGATGATATGCAAAATATCGAATATTTCATAATTTATACAATCCGACCCCCCAAACATGAAAAGAGCATCAAATAATATTTTCAACATTAAAAGAGAAGGTAACTCGCACATATCTTAAATATGGGTTTGTTTCCAAAAAAAAACAACACGGCGGCGGTTCAATGAATTGGCTTCATTAGCCCATGCAGAACGCATTTGAGGACATTATGAATTCATAGGTTTATGTGAGAATAAAACTATGAAAATAATATATTCTTAAAACATTCAAATGCTTGCACATACTATATTTTAACTTAGGCACCGGGAAAAAAAGGAAAATAAAGTTACTTACATTAAGCTGAACAGCAGATGGCAGAATAGAGCAAGGCTTCACTTTTGAACTGTTTACTGACACAGTGGTCTGTGAAGCCCCATTGGTTCATGAGGCTTCATTTTGCCCATCACAGGGTAAACACATACTTTTTCCGCTAGAGCGCCCTTAGTGGCCAATAGCCCAGTTACATGTAGAGAAAAAAAATCCAAATCGGGAACTTAAAACTGTTCTTGTATTACAATAAATATGACTTTAGTAACTTGGTTCATCAATAATGTCTCATATCTTTATATACTGGTAAATCTATACAATAATAGGTCAGATGCAGCAAGTTAAAAGGCCAACTGGACCTTCTTTGCCAGTTTTTTCCTTGAATGCAAAAATATCGTCTGAATATATTGAAAAAAAATTGAGATATACATTTTTGTCGATATCTCCCACCCCTAGTCTTACTTCAAAAGGTGAAGCTGTACTTTGTTGTCCCCATAGATAAATATATCATTAACATATTTTAAAGCTATGGGAGCAACTAGTCAGGAGCAGAGGGCGAATGCAGTGCAGCACCAAAGGACCCATCGCCAAAACTTGAGCTCTAGCTTTTGGTGAGGACCGGGCTGAGGGATTATTCTTATGCATGAGATGACTCAAGGTACAGTATGTTGGATGTTGCACTGAAATGAGTAAACTCAATCATGTGCCTGTATGACTACATACATCCTACTCCAGTATTATAAAAACATATACACTACATACCATAACAAACAAGACTGTATATTTTCAAATATACAGTCTTGACCCTCAGGCTGTACCATCCTCATAGAAATTCACCTAAAGAGACAGAGAAATCCATGCAGTAGAGTGGAAATACACTATATTGATATTTGCATTATATCTGGAGATAGGAGTGATCAGTCAAGGACACACATGGGCAAACAGGGAGTATATAGGGAGCACTTGAACCAATTCCATAGTTGCCACTGACTGCACTACTCAGGATGCATAACAACTCACCTGCTTCTGCTTGACATTGGCAGTGTGTCATGTTCACAGGGGCGGCTGCTTTTGGATCAGCCCGATGCAGCTCTCACTTCGGCTTCTGTGGGGCCACGAATCCGCCTTAAAAAAAAAAAGTGTGGTGCAAGCATTTTCGCAGACAGTGAAAAATCCAAAACAGCTTCACTTGGCTGGAGCTTTGACATGTAAACAGGGTTGCTGGATTTGGCTCTAAGACAGCTAAATATATGCACACTGAATGCTTTTGTTATTTATTTATAAGTGGTACAATATGTTAATTGCGTGGTAAGGTGTTTACTGATTTTAGCTAAATTTCTCTTTTTGTTGTACTTCTATGTCAGCAAATGTTTTATTTTCCTACTTAAGGTTAATTACCCGAGTAACATCACTGAGTCACCATCCACCTTGTGTACTTGTGCTGTATTTCTGTTGTGAAAGTCTGCTCCAATAAAAATAAAAATAACCAAGACCTGGCTCCAAAATTACAGCTCCACTGACAGTTAATTAGAAAACGACCTGCTTATTTAGCTCGTTGCTTTGGAAGAGTTGCGGTTTGCCTCTAATATTGATTGAAATGTACTGGGGCAGAGGATTGCTTTGTTTTTGTGCTTAAAGGCCTTTTTTTCCTTGTGAGCTGCTTTATTAACACACACCCTTAGCTCATAGCGCGCTCCCACATGAACAGAGCAGCCGAATAATCCTCATTTAAGGAAACTGACTAAGCAGATTAAGTGTAATCATGCATCACAAACAAACCTTGAATTGTCTTTTGGTGTGGAAGCGGCACATATTTACGAACAGTTTGTTTGTGAAGTTGCTTAAGCTTCAAGCAAACTTTTGCTTTAAGCTCCGAATTAGAGCTGCTTCTTGCTGTCTCATACAGCCTTTGAAATAAAAAAGTAAAAGTGAAGACTTTTTTCTTTTTTTATTCTGAAATATGGCTGCGAGGTCACAGCCAAAAAGCCTTTGCAATTGATTCCTGGGCTATGTAGACCTTTTTGTGTAGAGATGCATGTACTCCCTGTGTCTGGGTGGGTTCCCTTTGTGCTCTGGTTTGGTTTCAATCATCAACCCAATCCTCCAGCTATAGGTGCTCTTGACCAAATCAAGCAAAAAATGGGTCTACAGACACCACTGCTCCTGTCCTGTCAGAAACTCCAATCAGCTGGATTAATGAGAATTGGCATAGTTCAGGGGATCATTTATAAAGCGAGGTGCTAAATAGAGTGTACAAGCTGGAAAATACCATGTGGAACTGTGTGTATTACAGTAATAGGGTGCCAAATCTGATAAGTAAATGACAGAATGCTGCGTGAGTAAAAAACAAAATGCATAAATTACTTATTGCTGCTGATCCACTGATAAAGTATACCTTAACCTTTTGCACATGCTACGTGTTTGGCACATGACCAAAGGTTTAGTAAATTATCCCTAAGTGTATTCAATGTGAGAGTGTTTTATCTGCTGCATTTTGGCCAGGATTCTCTTGCAAAAAAAATGTAAGATTAATTTAAAAAAGCAACCACAAAAATCGAACAGAAAAAAATATAAAAAGGTAGTTGTTTAAAATAAATATTAAACATATTAATCAGAACAATAAATCCTGCACTTTGCAATAGCCTAATTTTATTTAGCTTACCCTATTCACTGTAAAGCTTGATGGTGTGCAGGATTTTTTTTTCTGTTTGGGTTAGCTAATACTTTCAAAAACACATATAACATTGTTGCTTGTGCAATTGCAGTAAGCTTATATGAAGTAGCTCGTGTAAAACATGTAAGAAAATGTAAAAAAAAAAATAAAAACTGAAATCATACCTGCATATTTTCATATGTCTCCTCATTGTTTTAGATCACTACCAAAGGATGACTACGTGCTGAGACCGTCCATACTGGCGCATGCGCACTTCCTCCTCCACGGCTTGTTTTGCTTCCGTGTTGTGAGTTGAGTGACTGGAGAGGAGCTGTGAAAAACTGAGCTGTTTTATATCGAGAATTTTATTCACACTGTACACAGTTGCGGTGAAGGGGTGAGTATGTCACGGACACGCTCATAAATCTACCGATACTATTTCAACTGCATGCAATGCTTTTACTGCTGCTGCGGTGTGTGCGGCTAGCGCATGGGTTAGCGTTAGCGTTAGCATCTCGTAAGAGGAAGAGACACCAAAATAAAAGTGAAACACATTACTACCGTGCCTGTTCATTATAACTCGTGTTAGAGCGTTATGTATTTTATCTCTAAAGCAAGTGTCCAAAGCTATATGAAAATAAATGCATTACTTTCAGGTTAATTCCTTTGCTCTTGTTCCCTTCACAGGTGGACCATGTCAACAGCAGAGCCGATCATCAAATCAAAGCAGACTCAGAAAGAAGTCAATGGCATTTCTACACAAGTTGTGTGCACAGAGTTTAGTAATTACATTTTTGTTGTTGTCACACAGTATGGCAAAATAGGCACTTTAGTATCTGTCGCACCAGACGCCAGGTGTAATGACCTCAGCACTTCAACCTTCTCCACCAAAGTACTACTGGGAAAAGACGAGGTACGCTCCTGTCTTATAGCCTACATACTGTTTATTCATGTATGTATCCTTTTTTGAAGGAAAAGGAAAGATCAAATAGCACAACTGATGGCCCTCACCAATTTATTTATTCAACAGAGTGACGTTTCGGGCCAGTCGCCCTTCTTCAGGCTTCTTCTTTCTCTTACTAGTACTACCATTTCAAATCTAGAACACTGATTTAGATTTCTTGGATGTGCGTGTTGCTTTCTAAAGTCCTATGTATCCTTTTTTGCGATGATATTGACTTTTACATCGAGAATAGAGTTGAATACATGCATTGACAGGATAACAGGACCAATGAATGTAGTTTACACATTTTATGATCATTATAGCTATAATAATAATAATAATATAATACTATTATTATATTAATAGTACAACAATAGTATATTTTATTTACTAAGCAAATTATTGGACTGTCAAGATCAGCTTACATCATTTAGGTAATTAAAAACTAAACTTTTACTGTGCCGCCCTTTTGTTGCACAGTGGTTAGCGCTCGTGCTTCACAGCTAGAAGGTCCCGAGTTCGATCCAGGGCCAAGATGGGGTCTTTTTGTGTAGAGTTTGCATGTTCTCCCCGTCTCTGCGTAGGTTTCCCCTACCACTAAAACATGTACAATAGGTCAGGATGAATGAGAGTGAGTTTGTGAGTGTGGGACAACCGATGGAAATTAGCCCAAGGCTATAATCCGGAGTAGCGTGTTTACATCAATCAATCAATTAATCAATTTATTTTTGTAACGCCCAATATCATAACAGAAGTCATCTCAAAGGTCGGTATGGACAAAAACAAATCAATATCAGACATCAATAATGATCAAAAATAAGTCACACACATGCATTCTCATGTGCATGCACTATCCCAACCAAATAAACAAAACAAACAAAATAAAAAGTAAGGTAATTTGTAGCTTAATGACTTAAGAAAAAAATACTATTTCATTTCATTTGCCTTGGCACATAATGTGATCAATGTTTACTTGTCCTTTCCATAAGACCCAATATTTTATTTACAGGTACAGCTATTATTAAATAAAATAATACATATCACACTTTTTTTGAAAGGTTCAAAAGACTTAAAATAAAATACAAACTTCAGTTGGAGCAACTGAATCTGTTTCTGTTCAGTTAATGAAATGCTGCAGAGTGACCTTTGTTTGTTTCTATTTTCAGCCAATGACACACGTCTGTGCCAAAAATCTGACAACATTTGTCTCGCTAGAAGCTGCTAATCGACCTGTATTATTGGGACTGGCCCTCAAGGATTCATCAAAGGAGTCGTTAAAAGAACTTAAAGACTTGATCAAATCCTGTCAAGTGTGGTGAAAAAATGCTTTGGATAACATGGTCTTTTTGTAACCAGTGTAGCTTTATTTTGTATAAATAAATAGTTGTCTGTAAATTTCTTCTCGTAATAAAGAAGAATGTGAGACCTGATTGTGGTGTTTTTTTTGTTTGTTTTGTAACAATTTGCCGTTACGTGTTACTCTCCATAGCATTGCATATCATTCCTTAAAGTTTACAAATGTTTCCGTGCAAAAATATAAAATCGATTTCCTCCGCATTTTGAACAATACTACTGAAACAAATTTTACTTTTCAAGCTCATGTTATTGATGTGATTGAAAAAATAAATATATTAAGTATTGAGGATGTATTTTTATTTCATTCAAAAGTAAAAACAAACGATCAAACTGTCAAATGAAGCTTGAATGAATGAAAGCAGAAAGAAGAGTATCTGCCCCTCATTGCTTTTAGAAACACTTGCACTCTGTTTAGTCTCTATTTACAGGATATAGCCATCTACAACACCGGGACTGCTATTGCAATTACCCAGCATATACCTCATAACTTGGAACAGGTCACCTTTGCAACTTGTCTGTGCCCGAATAAATGCAATGCTCTTTTCCCTGACAGGTATAAATGGGGCTCTGCTGTCAATAGACTGTGTAAATGAATGGAATAAGCATTTAAACACTTCAAATTACCCCATCAAATTGAAAAATTGAGTTGGATGTCTTATAATCTTCATGCCGCTAACATTCTGTGGCTGTGATAGACTGCAGCTCTCTCAAATACTTCACAAAAACGCAGCATCAAAAGGTCATCGTGTTTAAGAGTCTATTTTTAGCTTTGTTTTGGATTAACTCTGAAATCCAGCTATTGGCTGACCTGTGACACAAACGGTGAGGTGTAGACTTGAGTGTATTACTTAACAACTTTAAGTAATATGTAATAGGAATTGTATTATAACACTTTATTACAACTTATATTCCCTTCAGGTATGAATATGTTCTTCATTATCATGGCTGATCACAGTTTTGGGGCCCCAACTCCTCAGACGAGTCACATCACCCACCCACTGTGAAGGATATTAATGTCAAAATGAAGAACAATTTTCAATAAACAGGTACCACGGATTAAGCCTAACCTTCATGTATTAGTTCAATGGTTTAAGGGTAAACATTTAGAACATTTAAAGACGGGTTTTTTTGTATTCCTTTTTGGTTTTCATTTAGTACAGTAGATTGGTTGTGGTGTTTAGGAATACGAGATGACGCAGCCGATTATATGACCTGCATTGTTACTAAATTATCTATAAAATTAAAAGCAAAATAGATATTTATTTAGCCACAAAACACAACAAGAACATCTTTTGTTTATTTATTTATTTATTTTTTGCATTATTGTTCAATAGTGTTTATGGGCTCTTCCCTCAGCCATGGACCGTGAAAAACTGCATGTTTATGTTTTCACCTGAAGGCAACACGGTGACGACAGACGCGGGCCCCGGTCAGTCACGTGACCCATCCACCTGTACCTAACCTGTTTATGTGCGGCTCTAGGAACTCATCGCTCAAGGATATTGGCAAATCTTACCTCCGCACACAAGGTTTCCTCCTCTCCATTGCCGGCACGTGTCATGCTTAAACTTATCTGACACATTTCCGTGTTTTTTTAACTTGTTTGTTCGTGGGTTTTGACTACTTTTATTGCTCCTCCTGTGGACTTCGCTCTCGACAAAAGATACCTATCAAACAAGGAAGTATTCTGCCGCTGATGCGCTTACATGGAGCCGTCGTCGGGGCTTTGGTAAATGGCTTTCAGTACGTGTGTCTTTGTGGCCAATATTGATCCTCTGAAGTTGGCTTGTACACGGGTTGTTTGTGGAGACTTAAACTGGATATAGCCGATTCCATCCCCCCCTCCTCTCTTCTTCCTTCTGCGCACAAGGTGAGCTATATCTCCACTGTTGGTTGTAATGACACTATCATTTGGTCAGCTTCTGTAGGCCATAATCCACCATGGACATTATTTTTGATTATACTTCTTCTAGCTTCTCCTTGTGTCCAGTAATGCATCTCGGGGGACATGTTATAACCTTTGCCCCCAAATGTCATAGCTGCGCTCACTTGGTGTTTTATGCCTCTCTCTCCCTCTCTCCCTCTCCCCAGATGAACATTTCTTCTGAAGGCGTGGAGTCATTAGAGGGTAATAATTCAATAGTTCACCTGGATGCCCCCATTCTCCCGGAAACGTCGGCCATGTCCAATATGACCATTATCCAGACAGGGAATGGCTCCATCATCGTGAACCAGATATTCTTGAACACTGTGGCTGCCCAGGCGCTCTCTGGGCTGTTTGTCTGGACGGCCCTGCTCATCACATGCCATCAGGTGAGTCTGCAGGCCGTTGCAACATAATACAATCACATGAGAGACGCTTAAACAGGAAGTCTTATCTTAAGTACCAGTGGTCGGAGAAGTACTCAATATTCTTACTTAAGTAAAAGTGCAGATACAGGACCAAAAATGTACTAAAGTAAAAGTATCTCTTTTTTTTTTTTTTTTTTTACTTAAGTTAAAGTATCCATTGTAAAATGTACTTTGTAAGTAAAAAGTAAAAGTTTTTAATGGCCAGGATTTTTTTTAATCATTTGAATCAAACCAGGTCTAAACAAGCAAACCAATAAACCAGGTCTAAACAAGTTCTAATAAACCAGGTCTAAACCAGTTCTAAACCAGTTCTAAGCCAGTTCTAAACCAGTTCTAAACCAGTTCTAAACCAGTTCTAAACCAGTTCTAAACCAGTTCTAAACCAGTTCTAAACCAGTTCTAAGCCAGTTCTAAACCAGGTCTAAGCCAGGTCTAAGCCAGGTCTAAGCCAGGTGTAAACCAGGGCTAAACCAGGTCTAAAGGAGTAAACCACTAAACCAAGTTTAAATTGGGACTAAACCAGTTCATTATAGAGAGTTCACTTTGGGTTAAAAGTAAAAGTATTTTATTTTCAATTTAAAAATGTAGTGCAGTAG
>OMNZ01035688.1:3943-27409 GCA_900303255.1 Lesueurigobius sanzi | reverse complement strand
TTTCAAAAGAGAAAACTCAGTTCTTTGGTAATAAGTGGCTTCGCACAACCACTGACCATGAGTGGGGATTTTATGAAAATGACCAAAGGATTAAAAGAGTATATAAACAAAAGAGCACAACTGTATTTAGGTATTTAGTAATCTACAGCAAAAGTTTAAAAATGATATCACTAACTATAATCGTTTCCCGATCCCCCTGCAGTGTCTCGCCTCATTAGACAGTGGCTTTATAATGAAATTCAGCTTGTTAATTGTTAAAAACGATGACACACAACCATCTGTTCACAACATTCTCCAAAGCAATTATTCTCCTGTAATATTGCTGTAAGATTCAACAGGTTTTCCGCACTAGAAAATTAAATTGAATTGCCAAGAGGTCCGTTCTGCTCATAATCAACGTTGTATTAGAGGTGTTTCCCAACCAGGGGTGCGGGGACCTCTGGGGGTAATTTCAGATCAATGTAGAGTTGCCTCAAAGGGCTTCACGTGCATCAAAACTGCAAAACAAACAATGTAAAAGCCATCCATCCTTAGCCCCTCCATTCGCGCCTGGAGGAAGAGGCATATTTTTGATTATTGTGTTCAAGGAAAGGCTTTTTAAAACTGGTTCTCAACTGGTACGGCGTTGGGACCCACCTTCACCCGAGAATGACAAGCCGTGACCCAAAATAAGTATTGAATAATGTAAAATATGGTTCTTTCCACACAATTATTGTTGAGTAAGAATGTAATAAGCCTATAAAGCTGACCATTTAAACAGACTATACTACAAAAAGTCATTGAGAAAATTTGAAATGACTAGAATTTGCTCCTGAATTTGAGCAGGTGAATTATTCGAGATTTTTTGCACTTAATTTAAGAAAAAAAAAACATCTCATCACCTAAATGTACTGTAACATAGTGTGAAAGTACCACTTTTCCACTGGTTTTCATGCCATTTTATTCAATGTAAAGGAGGATTTTAATACTTATAGTTGAAAAAGGTTCCCAGGGAAAGGCTTGCGACCCACTGAAGGTTGTTCCCCGACCCACTTTTGGAATTTTGAGAACCACTGATTAAAATCACAAGGCGAGATGCTACAAGTGGATAGAGAAAAAACAATATCAATGATTTAAGTGATATCAATGTGAAACTTTTACTGTTTATTACTGACATAAACCTGAGAAAAACAGTATTGCAAGTTTTCCGTCATTTAATGTTTTCATGTAAAAATAAGGCATAGCGTGCAAATTTTGCCTTTATTCTCAGCAACGAAATATAAATAATGGACAAAGCCACATTTAAATGGTTTTATTTTGTTGAAATTATAGTTACAAAGATTTGTTGTTGACGGGATCTTGGATATCTTTGTTACAAATGTTAAGATACCATCCTTATCAACTGGACAGGTTTTAGTTTTGCTGTAACTGTAGAACGTTACAATAGTCACCAACTATCATCATCATAGGAGTTGAGACTGGAATGGACTGGGCTTATATACACAGTCAGTCTGTGTTGCCAGATAAGATGGTAGACCTCCCTGGGACGTTCCTCCTTTGTTCTAAAGCAGGAAATAGTTGTTTATCCCCAAACTTCTGAGGTATTCTCTTTAGCACAGCACAATAGAGGGGCTTCTCATTTATATTAGACAATAAGACAAATATGTAAAACGCACAAAATGTTCTTTTTCAGACGTAAAAGTGAAGATCTCAGTTGGTGTTTACCCGTTCATCTCAAAGGAGGCCTCTGGTAAAACCGAAAAGGGGAGGTTAACCTTTTCGTTTTTCGCTTTAGAGAAAATGATCATTGAAGTTACAATTTCCCATATAGTTTAATGCAATAATCACACTCCTTATTGTCAAGATTAGAACATTTATTTGTTTCCAGGTGAAAATATATATAGAAAGAGACCAAAGTGGCCCAAAATATGGAAAAGTTTTGTCTGCAGTGTCTCTCCTTATCAGATAAAGGAGTTTTAGTCATTCACTTTCTAACTTATCAACAAAACCAATGAGGCAGCGGATGCTCCGAGTATAAATGACAGTCCCAAGAGGTACGCCAGTCCACAAAAGGTTGGGAACCACTGATCTAACGTACAGTTTAAGTAGTTCATGATATAAATAGCACATTTCATACAGTGCGTCTACAGTTTGTCCACTTACTGTGCTTCTTAAGACGACACCGTTACGTCAAAGTCTCTCCCAGCCTCAGAATCCAGGTCATTTCAATGTGGAACTTTTCTGCCAGAGCCAAACCACACTCTTGTCTTGTGTAGAGGCTTAAATGTATTTTCTCGTACTCTGCGGTTGTGGGGCCTTAGCCAACACAAACTCACATGCAGCAGCACCAGGGGATGAGGCAGTCAGGGACGTTGTGTAACAAACTCCTGATTTTTATTCCAACTGGAACTCGGCGACTGTGTGTGCTCCTCTCCAACTGTGCACCAGTGGATCCGGAGGGCATGGGGAAGAATTTACTGTCTGTCTGGGAAAATTGAACCATGAACAGCCATTCCCATCCACAAAAAACATACAAACAATTAAAGTAGCTCCACTGCTCATTCTATTCATCCTTGATTCGAGTGTGCAAGTAAAATGATCTGCCAATGGAATGAGCTTAAAGTAGGAATTGGCAGATTTTTTACTTGACAAGTCAGAATCACGCAAAATAAGGTAAAATGTTATTAAGGGGAGACATTGCACAAAGCTGAATATGTTAGATCTTCAAGTTTTGGGCCAGTTCGCGCTCTTTAGATATATATTTTCACGTGGATACAAACAAATGTCCTAATCTTCGCAATAAGGAGATAATTATTGCACTGATTCAACGTTTCTCCGTAGAACTATACGGGAAAATGTAACTTCAATGGCCATTCTTCTCTCATTGCGGCAACAACGTCTCCACTTTAGTAGCCCCTACAGACTCCAAACTTTCCAGAGTTGAACTTAGCAATATTTTGAAGGTTTGTTCAGAGGGATTTTTCAATATCTAGTTCCTAGCCGGTTTTATTGACTTTTGAAGGCGAAAATTTGACATTTTACAGATTCATTCACAAATAACTAGCTCATTCAAAAACTAAATAAGGTATTCTAAATTCCCTCTCAACACATTTTTGTGGCTAATATATCAATATAGTGAAATCATAGATTTAAACCTGGCTCTATCCGTTCGTTAGATTTTGGGGCTGAAAATATAGACAATTTTGGTTGTTTTTACAAAAATGACGGCAATCTTGCAATACATTTCTTTCTCATACTCATGTCAGTAATATACAGCAAAAGTTTCAAATTGACGTCACTCAATTGAACTATTTTCCCTATTCACGTGCAGTGTCTGGCATTAATTCCACTGTGACAAATGTCCACACTCTTTCTCTCTACCTGTAGGGACTTTCTTTGCACACATTACTTTGAGCAGTGCTGCCTCTGTGAGAGCCCCTGTTGGATTATGGGAAGTGACAGATACAACAAGGTACTAAAAACCCACCACATCTGCCACTAATGAGGAGATTGGTGGGTTTTTTACATAGCAAAGCAAGCACCTCTGCAGTTGTGTTTAGTTCGGGTAAGTATGGACTGCAGCTACAAGACCTGGCTCTGTTGAAATTAATCTTATTAGTTGACTTATCAAAATCACTCGGCATTAGCAGATTTTAAACATTATCATTCTTTTCCTTTGACAGTTCTGACATAAAAGTGCAGCAAAAAGTAATATAGAATAAAGACAATTTAGAAATGAGTGAATTTGCCCTATAATTGAGTGACTCGTTTGAAGAAATCTGCCACCAGCTAAGATTTTCAGTGTAAAAATACAACCACTGGCAGATTTCTTGAAAATGAGTTCCTCAAATCATAGGTAAATTGACTTCATTCAAGAAAATTGTACTTATTTTTAGATAACTTTTTGCAGTAGCACATGACAGATATACCAGCGTGTTGCCCGGCTACATCCTGCAATCAATTTTATTTTGTATTTGTAGACTTTGTCCCCGTAGGGAAATTTGTCCTCTCCATTTGGCCCAATCTTCAAACAGAGCCTCTGGGGCGACAGTCAGGATCAGTAGTTACTGCAGTGCGACGCCCAGGACCTATCTCCTTTTATACTGAGCCTGGATCTTGGTTGGCAGTAGCTCACTGAAGAAGGAGTACTGCACATGTTTCTCCCCCTGTGAAATTAGGTGTTGTCTTATGTTTGTGGCTATAGTGTGATTTGTGCTCATTTGCTTTTGCTGTACATGGTGTAAAACGAATGGAGGCAATGAAGGATGAGCTAAATGCAGAGGACAAATACAAGGAAATAAAGTTTACTGTACCCAAGTACTTGATTTCATTACAGTTGTCCATCGTAGGCAGAGATTCTTCAGTCTTCATCTGTTCAACTACTGAACTCAACTACAGAGTACAGATGAAGACTGAAGAATCTTTGCCTACTGATCACATATTACTCCAATACAAGTAAAAGTTGCTCAATGACGTTTTTGCTTTATGAAATACTTAAGTATTGAAGTTCAATGTAAATCTACGGAACCTGGCAAGGGACATGAAAGGAAAAAAAAAATTAAAAGGAGAAAAAAAAATCCAGACATTGAAACAGAATGTATCTTTCGCAATAGCCCCGCCCACTAAGTAAGGGTTTTGTTTTCCCATCAAGCTTCACACCATGGATAGCCCCATCCTTCACGCCTATGTTTTAACCCTTTAGGTGCCAAATTTATTTTCGGCATTGAAAACAACAGATAAACATATCACCAATTCCAATCTCCAAATTATACCTAAACTTTCACCCACTTTATTTCTGATAGCCATTATTGTTTTTTTTAGATGTGTTGTTTGCTCAAATCGCTCTTGACCGAAAGGCAGGCGCCAGACAAAGTAACACTTGGTGTATTTTAGCAACTTTGGCACCTAAAGGGTCAATATTAGGATATATTCCTTAACTTCAGTGCATATTCTAATACTTTAACCATAATCTGGAGAACATACATCCTTAGGTATTTCTCCAGAAAGAGTCTCCCGAGTTTTTTTTAAAGTCGGAGAGTTTTATATTTTATTTTTTCTCCTCTTCCTCCTTTTTTTCCCCTTCATGTCCCTTGCCGGGCTCCGTACCAATCAGTTTAAATGTGTAAAGTGTAATGAAAAATAAGTTTGCACCCGAAATTGCACCCAAATTCACTCCCCCTACAACAACATGATGGGGACAAACCTTCTTTGACAGAACATCTGAACATTGCCACCTATTGTTCTGGAGTGTTCCTTTTTCTTTTTTTTTCTTTTTTAGAAATATAGTAGAGTAGAAAGTATTATGTACTGTATATTTATCTTTCAAATGTAGTGGAGTAAGAGTAAAAAGTTCTCAACAAAAACGACTGAAGTACAGAACAGATCGTCAAAAACTACAGTAAATTTCCTCCACCTACTGTATAATGAACCCCGTTGATTTGAATTCCAGGGACTCCGTGGTGCGCTCCTATCAAGGTGAAACATGGGGATGTGCGCTGCCGGACGCCACGAGGAGAGCATTACAAGAACGTGATGGGGACCCGCTGTAAGGTCCACTGTAAGAGGGGGTATGAGGTCATGAGCCCAGAGGTGGTGTGCATGGCCGACAAGCGCTGGTCAGCCAACTACGCCTGCAGTGGTAAACCTCACTCAACACTCTCTGCATTATTATTGTTTATTGGTACAACTTTCTGTCCTTATTTCTACTTTTACTAGTTTGAAAACCAAATCCACTGAACATCCAGAAAAGCTTGATTTCTATTCTTGGCCCATTATACAGACAGTTGCAGCCTCATTATAAGCCAGAGTATAGATGTTGTGAGAATTAAATGGTAGTACAACAATTTCAGCATCATACTTCAACACATAATCATGTCATAGGAATAAGTGGTGTGAATACTTCCTGAACAGACTATGTATGTGCACACTCTTCATACACAAAGTTTCACTACTACAGGTGACAGAAAACATTGTCGACCCGTGACATTATCTTGTGTGTATTCCTCAGAGATCCGCTGCCCCAAGCAGGAAATGCCGGCCAATGGTGGCTACAAATGTTCAGGAGGCTCCTACTTCGCGTCCCGTTGTGAGTTTTTCTGTGCCCCCGGATTCACCTTGAAGGGACAGAGGATAACGACCTGTCAACACACCAAGATGTGGAGCTCCGGGGCGCCTACATGTGTCGGTGAGATTCTCCTGCTCTCAGGTTTAGAGCTACAGAAAGTACTTATGTAAAAGGCTCTATTATCCCATCATGGGCTGTGTCTGATGAATGACTGCCAGCGCAGAGCACTTCTCTTAATAAGTGGTTTTTAGCAGTAATAATAGTTATCAAGAATTACAAACAAATCCAAATCTGTTTGTTTTTCTCTCTCTCTTTCTCTGAGTCAGTAATGAAGGGAAGCTGTTTGACCAATACTAAGTCATTAAGAAACAACACTGGCTCAGTTTGTTGTTTGTTTATTTCCTCCTTTCGATGCCCCTAAAGTAGAGTTAGACTTGCGTTGGTGAAGTTGAAGTCTGACTAAGGAAGCATGCAATATCTGTATCTCTGTCTATCAATCTACAGCTGTGCTCAAAAGTTTACATACCCTGGCTGAATATCAGGGTATGTAAACTTGTGCATTTCATAAATGTGAATGATAACACAAAAACCTTTATTTCACTCATGGTCAGTGGTTACGTGAAGCCATTTATTGTAAAAGAAAAACTGTTTAAAACAAAAACGGAAAAAAACTAGAAACTAGCCAAATGTCCCTGATCAAAAGTTTACATATTGTGCATCTTGAAACAAGTCCTGTATTTCAGCTGAAGTGAGTTTTTCTTTGCTCCTGAACAATTTTCCTGGCAGTTGTTGAAGGTCATGTAAACTTTAGATCAGGGATATTTGAGTAGTTTCTGTTTCATTATGATTTCAAAAGAGTAAACTCAGTTCTTGGCTTTGCACAACCACTAACCATGAGTGAAAAAAAGATTTTTGTGTTATCATTCATATTCAATTAAAAATGGCCAAATGATTAAAAGGGTATGTAAACTTAAAAAAAAGTATGTAAACCTTTGAGCACAGCTGTATATATATTTTCTTTTTTTTTGTTCAGATCTTGATCCTCCAAAGATTAAATGTCCCACCATAAAGGATAAATGGGCTGAGCCTGGAAAGCTGACTGCGCGGGTGTCCTGGGACACCCCGGAGGGCATGGACACTGCGGATGGCATCCTAACTGAGTCAGCCTCCTTTAGTTTTGCCTCATATTGTTCCCTTTTTCTTGGTGACCACACTGACAGAATGGCTGTTTTTGCAGCGTTGAGTTAAAGGGAAAAGCTCCAAAATCCAACTTCCCAGAAGGACTCCATAAAATGTCCTACACTGTGTTTGATCGAGCGGGGAACAAAGGGACCTGTCGCTTCACGGTCAGAGTAAGAGGTAACCTTTCATAAACTCACCAGGATCCTTTATCCGACTTTTTAGTGTATACTGAAGAAAAAAACAATACACTATAGACGATATTGTGCAGCCCATGGACACGTACACATGTACACTTTCTATTATTGATTTCTTTGCTCAGGGCATTGAGTAAAACTTTTAGTAAACCTTTGCACTGCGAGTCTTAGTTGTATGTGTTGAATAAACAAGTGTTACATCACAATGCTTCATTGTATTTTTCATATCTATAATCATTCGACAAAACTACTAGCATAAATCTTACAGCTCCAGCTCCAGTGATTTCTTTTCAGAAGCCGGTTAAGGCTCACAGCATCTTTGTTGAATATATCTTATCTTTCTGCTGGTCCTGCTTTCTTTTGTTGATTCAAAATATCAGCCATGTGGGCTCATAAATTATTACACACAACCATGCAGTATTTTACTACTGAGATTATTTACGTTTCTCTTCCCGACACACACTCCTTTGTCTCTGTGTTGTTTTTGTGCAGTCCGCCGCTGCAGCCCGCTCTTCCCTCCAGACAACGGCTACATGACGTGCGACAGTGACAAAGACAACTACGGAGCCAGCTGTGAATTTAAATGCACCGGAGGTTTTGATCTCCAGGGCAGCGTGGCCAGAGTCTGCCAGTATGGCCTCACGTGGTCCGGCTCCGACACCATCTGCACACGTACGTACAGAAAGTCAGGCCGCAGCAGAAATGTGCCTCTAATGCTGCTGTATTGATTCAGGACTCCCACGCGCAGAATCATGCCAACTTTGGGAGAACTTTTGCAACATACCCTAAGCACTTATTGAACCAGCTCACTTCAGGAAACTTCAGACTTCTGCAAACTTAACCATCACAACACACATCACAGCATCAGAATGGAGGATTTTTACTAAAATCTACGTCTTTGTTTCATTCTGGACAAATCAGACATTAGTCAAACGTAACATGACCATCTGCCCTGTCAAACCAATGCATTCTTTTGAATTAATGTGTTCTGGTTCTGGCAACATTCTCTCCTAAACATTATTTTAAAACTAATTTAAACAAACTTGAATTGAATTGAATTTGACCTACTTTGTTCAAATTGACTTCAGACCAATAACGGCACCTCATTAGAGCTGCAGTCTTAATGAAGCATAAGGCGAGACGCAGCTGGCAGAGCTCTTTTTTCATTTATTTTGGCCAGTTTTCAAGTAACAAGCACATACTTCACTGAATCAATGATCTTTCATTGATTTATATGAGAAATATTTTTTTCAAAGGTTTATTTCTCAAAATGTATTTACAACAAATCAACTTTCCTTGTACTTACAGTAATATGAATTCCTAGCATGATTTATTTAAACTGCAAAAAGTATGTGTGACCTTCATTGGAGTAATTCTGACTTATCAAGTAAAAATGCTGACAATGCAATAAGACTTTTTGCATTTAAAATAGGAAAAAATTTAGTTGGAGTAAAATCAGATGTATTATCTCATTTTAAGTTGACAGCAATCCGTCTGTGTAAGTTCTCAGTCGTCCAGGAGTTGTCCATCGTAGGTAAAGATTCTTACTCTGTAGTTTCGCTCTTCATACAAAGATCTTCGTCAGCACTGAGCAAACTTGGGAATGTAGTTTACTCAATCTATTGCAAAGAGCATTACATTGGAGAGACAAAACAACTACTTCGTAAAAGGCTTTATCAAGAGAAAGAGAGAAAGAGAAAGCTCTAGTGGCCCTCAGTCAGCTGTGCATCTCCATCTCAAAGCCACAAATCGCTCATTTGAGGACAGTGAGGTTAAGATTTTAGCAAAAGTAAATAGATGGTTTGAGCGGGGAGTGAAAGAAGCTGTTTTTGCAAAGAAAGAAAACATGAACAGGAATGGAGGACTTTGCCCGAAACCAGGAACTCTGTCATGCTAATGAGGCGGGGCCAGAGTCCAGGGCAGGACTATAGAACGGTAAGAGTATCCTTTAGAACAGGGCAAGACAATAGGAAGGTAGTGTGCAGTGATCAGGTGTGAGTAGGGTCGTTGAGACTGAGACTGACAACAACGGTGTTTTTCTGTAGGTGAGCATAGCCTTTAGAGCAATGAGAAGTGGGACTTACAGATAAACTCCTCCTACTGGTCTTTATTAAAGCCACTGGTGTCCAAGTTTGCTTAGTGCTGATGAAGCTCTTTGGATGAAGAGCGAAACATCCTACGCTTCAACTACAGAGTACAGATGAAGACTGAAGAATCTTTACGATATCAAATTTTAAGTGAAATATACAGTATATGATTTTCTTAAATTAAGTGCCAAAATACTTGTTCCATTGGCAGATAATTTTGCTTTTTTTTACACAAATCAAAGGCAAATACACTTATATCAGGAAAATCAGACTTATTTTTAGATCACTTTTCCAGTGATAACTTTTAATGTCCAAAAAAACAAAAGGAAATTGTAAAGATCGTTTAACAGTTTTCTGGGTAAATATATTTATTCTTGTATACTCACAATCATGATGAAATGTTTGCTCGTTTCTCCTCAGCCATGAATATCAACGTCGGGGTGCGTTCGGCAGCTGCTCTGCTGGACCAGTTTTATGAAAAGAGGCGTCTGCTCATCATCTCAGCCCCGACCGCCGCCAATCACAACTATCGCTTCCAGATGACTAACCTGCAGGTGAGACACGACTCCACCAACATGTGTCAGCGCTAGTCACCAGCCGCCGCAGCGTGACACAAACGGGGCTCCGCTGCCGAGGAGGGGGCCAGAGCGATGACACAAAAACACATGGGGAGGGGGTGTCGGATGAACCGCAAATGTCAAACCGATGACAGCCGCAGTGACTCTGATCAGTCTATTTCCTCGACTCGTCACTGGCCATTAAGTCAAGAAGACGCGTCCTTACACTTCTGATATCTCTGACCTTTTAAAAGAATGACCTTCTCAGCTGCTGACACGAACAAACCAGACATTTGGGTTTGAGTGACGGCTCCCGACAATGTGTCCAACTGTAGGGCTTTTAACTTGGCTATTCAAAGAAGGTGTTTCATCTTCATCTAAAACTTGACAGGAGAGCGACTGTGGAAGTCCAGGTGAAAAGAGGTTTGGAATAGGGCTCCACAATGTGTCACCATATTATTTTTATCTTACAATGGAGGCATTTAGATAAGATAAGATAGTTTTTTATTGATCTCACACTGGAGAAATGTACTTTTTACAACAGCTCTTAGGACGGGATCACACAAGACGGTGCCAAAAGGTAGGAAATGTGCCATCAGAAGAAAAACTAAAGTCTATAGTGAATTTAAAAAGCTGGTAATAATAATAATAGAATAAATGTCTCTTAGCGTCTCTCAAGTATCTCTCATTAGGTGACGCTATATTCCACTGGTTCCCCCAGGGCCTACTGGGGGTCCTCAGAGGCTGTCCAGAAATCAATCCCATTGGTGTATAATGGATTTTGTGTTAATTTGTTGATATATAATCTATTTTCCCGTATTGTCACTGTTTCCTTGTATTGTATGTGTAAAACTGAGCAAAAACCATTGGAAAGACATGACATTTTCTTTTAAATAGCGTGAGCTCTTATCATCGGGGGCTCCAAGAGATCTTTGGACGTATAAAGGAGGTGGCGGCATTCTCAAGTTTGGAAAAATCTATATCACAAGACGCCCCAATACATCACAAAAGCTCACTGAGGTCTTTTGCTAACAGCATGAAACAGAAACCACATGAGAAATCAATGCTGTTGCATTTTTGCCTTGCTTTGTTTGTAATTTTGTATTTTAAAATCTTGTTTTGATGATACAATTTGCAGGGGAAAAAAAAATCAAATTCACTTGAACCTACTTTGTTTACATAAGTAATATTGTTATTCCAATATCCATATCTGTTTTCTATATGTTTTATTTCCCAGTCTCTACAGTCCTAGTTTGGAAGGCACAAAAGGTCAGTCGATTTGAGAGGGAAAATGTTTTGCTGCCCGATAAAAACTTCTGAAAATATAATTTCTTTGCTACTGAAGGCACATTAGTGAGGAGTAGATGTTTTTAAAGACTTTGCCAGATTCCTTGTGTTCCTCTAATAAAAACTGTACTCCGTTTTATTAACCACAATAAAAGTCAATCCAGTTCTTACAACATTCATTTGTGATGGAATTGCAACATATTAAGCTTAATCGGTGCAAGTTCCACCTGAGAAAGCCTCTAACAATAGTTTCCTGCCACACAGAAACTCCAGATAAGCACCATTTTGTAGCAAAGTTAAAATGTTATCGAGTTGAATTTGTGGATAAAAACTCATTGCAGGGGAGAAAGCTGTGCGTGAAGAAGAGTGGACTGAGGCACTCGACATGTTTATTCCCACCTTCAACCTTGGAGTGTCGGACAGAGCGCTTCTTTTAAGCCAGATTGTATCAAAAACAACTCGATAGCAGCCATTTAAACCTCGGGCTGTTCGAAGTCAGGAGGAAAACATTGAAAGAAATGTTGCCTCGCTGCAAAAAATGGCATCTTGATGAGTTGAAATGACTGGAATTAAGAATATTTTAGCCTAATTTGAGTTATTCTATCTTGATGAGTAAAAGATTTTTAAAATGTCAATGTTTGAAGCTGTTTTTCTTATTTTAAATGCAAGAATCCAGGAAGTAGAAGTCGAGTCACTATCCCCTAAAACCAACCAGTCCAAGTGTCCAATTTGCAAGAAGACTTGAGTCCAAGTCAAGTCAAGTCACTATTAAAGAAGAGTTTTTGTTGTTATCATTGTCCAAGCAGTGTCCACATTTAACAACCTTTAAACTTACCACTATTAATTGTTTTACCTAAAATGTATTTTAAGAGGTCAGTACAACCAAATACTTGAGACCTAAATTAGTTGAGTCTCTGTTCTTTGAAGTTGAGTCAGAATCTCACAAGTCAAAATCTTCAATGCTATGGTAGTAAGAGAAGGCCTAAGGACAGAGCCACCCTTTGATACATTGCTGTTTACCCACTTCGCCCTGTAAGTTGTCCTTTGTCTGATAAACAAATACATTTTCTCTGTTGTATCAATAGCCTGCACAGTGCGGCCTGGACTTGAGGCATGTGACTGTGATTGAAATCGTCGGGACGTATCCGGCTCAGATCGGCCGAATCCGACACAGGCTGCTGACTCCAGGACTGGCCCTGCAGCTCAGGTAACGGCCCACATACAAGTGTTCTGAAGACCCAGGCTTTGATCACGAGGCTAGAGATCAAAAAGTATCATGGTATAATATGCTGCTGTGTGTGTGTTGTAGGCTGCTGCTGCGTATCCCCCAGCGCTCCTTCCAAATGGTGCTCGTGGACAAACAGGGCATGGACAAGCAGCGCTACCCTTTCCCCGTCACCGCCGCCGAGTTGTTCACCACCATCGACACCTTCCCACTGCGCAAAGAGGAGTCGGTGCTTCAGCAGGAGGCGGGACAGAGCTGCCAATCGTAAAAAAAAACAGCCCCCCCCCTGTGTGTGTCAGAGGAGCATTTTGTTTTTTTAGGGACTAGTGTCATTCAAGAGAGAGAGAGAGAGAGAGAGAGAGAGAGAGAGAGAGTCATCATTTCACACACTCCTACCTGGCCTCCACTGCTCTCCGAGGTTGTACGTCACGGAGAGAGGGGTCTCGAAGTGGACTGAGTCATGCAACTGTCTTCTCAAAGCCGAGACGCGTTTTGTACAAAAGTATTTTACTGTATAGACAAGCTTTTTACTTTTATATTTATGTCTCACTTCTGTTAAAAAAATATATGACACGATATTGTTGCCTGTGTGTTATTTATTTAGTCCGGCTTTGTGAGAAATGAACATCTAGACTAGTTTAAATGGCTCACATTAAGAATATACATCTAAATTTGAGGTGTTTTGACTAATTAAGATAGTAGATGTTGCTCATTTAACCTAGATCAGGGGCGTCCAAACCTTTTTCATTGTATATATTGAATTATATACGGCATGGAGGGCCACAGATCAGTGCAAGCGCAGTCGAACATTCAACTGGGCTAATTTAAGAGAGGTTTACTCTTTTCCCCAGACCTGTATTTAGTCTGGAACCTTAATGCAAGCTCTGTCTCACAATAAAATGTTTTTAATTGTGCAGAACTTGCGGAAAAAAGAAACGACGTGTGCCAATTCAACAAGATATATGGTCACCCAAAATGTACCTGAGGGCAGCACTTTGGGCACCCGTGACCTAGATTATTTCAATTGTTCTGGCGTGATTCTGATTTGTTTCAATACATTGCTTGTTAATTTAAGTACATTTATTTGCCAATGGAGTAAGAAAATTTGTCTTATCTAATTTGGACCTTTATTTTCTTAATGCAAGCAAAGATTACCTTAGAACCAGTCAGAAATGTCAATCAATCAATCAAATTAACCAAATAATCTACATGACAGTACCAAATATGTCTAACGTAGTCAAAACTACTCTAAATAGAAATGATCTCAAATGAAGCCAGTTAAACCTATGCTTGATCTTTAGTTTTTGTTGTGTGTTCTGGTTTCCTCCATCAAAACATGCACAATAGGCTAAAAACGTCCAACTAGAACTAGGTAGTCCTGACCATTACTCTAATCAGTGGTTCCCAAACTGGGGTTCGCAAGAGCTTTGCAGGGGGTACTTAATAATTTCAGATAAAAAATAAGATTAAACTTAATTGTATTCTTGATTATTATATTGTAAAGAAAAGCTATTTTAAAATATTTAACTAGAATTTGAGAGTATGTGTTTTTTTAACAGATAAATAGGAGTTTTAGTCATTCACTTTCAAAATAATCAACAAAACCACCAAGGCTGAGGGTACTCGGAGTATAAGTGAAAAAGCAAAGGGTTAAGCGAGACCAAAAAGCTTTGTCTGGTCCAGAGTGTAAATAAAGATGGAGGTAGCCTACGTGTCTTTCCCCATAGCGTTCAGCGCGGGCTAACAAAGCCAATTCATACTAGCATTTGAACCGCCGCCATGTTGAATTTTTGGAGCCAAATCCATACTTGGTATATGCGAGTTACGTTCTCGTTAATGTTGACTATATTAAAAGACAAAGAACAGGACGGTGTAGTGTGAGGTAAGACAAGCACTTGAGGGTCATATTAACAAGACTATTTCCAATAATGAGTTAAAGAGGGGTGAAAAAGTTTCAGTGGAAAGTCAATTGGAGGTTGCCAGCCCCTGTATGCTAACTGGCTTCATGGAGAACTACACAATTGTAGCTCCATTATTATTTATACTCTATGGTCTGGTCAGAGGGTAGGCCATAAGTGAGTAAATTAAATAGAAAAGAATTACCAAACATGACTACAGGTGCCCACACACAGGATTTTAAATCTTTTGAGACTAAAAATCTGTACACAGATCACACACTTAAGAACAGACATGAGGAGTCCCGACAGATCATGGCATGAGAGAAAGTTTTTATTGAGCCATGCCTCCTCAGACTCAGAAAGACTAAAAATCTGGCTTAAAATCCTCTAGTGTGTGGGCAGCTTAAGACATACTGTATGTGCAGAAAACGCTCCAAATTCTGTTTATTGATTTGAACTAAACCCTATTTGGAGTCAATTTTGACGTTTTAATGCATTCAAGAGGCCTGCGATTTTGGACTGGGGGGCCCCGGCCTGTTTACGGCCTGAGCAGGGGGGCTTCTAGGAGAAAAGGTTGGGATCCACTGCTCGAGATAGAACTTGGGCCCATTTACGATTTGCTCACCATAACCTTAAGTAAATCCATATTGGGAAATATCTCTAGCTATCTAATGCGTCTCTATTTGAAAGCCATCAATAATGTTAGCAAATTAGAAAATGACAAGTATTGTATGGAAAGATGCATTTATTTAAAAATATTCTGGTAACACATTTGGACAAAATAGTTTGATGCTTGAAAACCTGGACATGACAGAAGTAGTTCATGCTGTACATAAAGAGTGTCTTCAGAAAGTTGCATTGCACGAGCCTCTCATCTAAAAGTACAGAAACACCAGGGATTATTACTTATTTGTGCTGTACGGGACTGCAGCGCAGGTTCTTGAAGCATGTCAAAGTAAAGTCATGAGGGAGATGGTGCCTTCTGGGACGGTTGGATCTAGGGACGAGGTGACAGTGTTTGTGACACTACGGGCTCCTCCTCCTCCTCCTCCTCCTCTTAGGATGAAGAAGACCTGACTCATGCTCTGGAGCAAACTCACTCTGAGCCTCGGAATCAAACTCAGTGCTTTGCAGTTTTTGTTCTTTATCCCTACAACACCATGCTGTTTTTGTTTTTTCACACTGATACAGTGCTTTATTAAATCTAAAACTAATCGACACTTTCTATAATTACACAGTTGCAGACAGCCAGAGGTGAAAGTAAATGCTCATAAATATTGAATATAGGAGAGACTGACTTCAAATCTTCAGTGGTTTTCTACATTTACATAATACACTTCATCTTGACAATCTGTCATGTACAAAATGGAGACGCTCCAATTACCAACATGTTTATTTGCGCTTGTGCTTTTCTCCTTTATTCCTCTCTGACACCATTAGTGACAGATCAGAACCATTTTCTGTTTGCGTCATGTTACAGACAGAGACCTGTTGCCTTTAAAGGGAATGTTTTGAGATGCCAGTTGCCCTAATTGGCCTTGGTCCTCTATTACAACATGCAGAAACAGAGCAATAGTGTGTGCTTCATGTACAGCGGGAAATAGCACTACTTCATTATTGTGGACGACGGAGTGGCACTCGTGGATGTAAGGCATGACCGGCTCGACAAAGACCACGACCACAGACGGACTCTTTCATGAATGCTTGAAGACTTGTCGGACTCTGATTTGTTTGTTCGTCTGCTTCCTCCTCACGCCTCGGCTGCGCCCCTTCGCCTCCTCCTGATATTGTCCGTGCGCGCTCGAGGGCAGCTCATGTGAAGTGCTTGCGCATGCTGGAGCGCAGCATCAGGGTGCACTCATGCGGGACCTCTGGGCTCTCAATCATCCGCTGCCACAACCTCTGCTCCTCTCCGTACGAGTCCATCCAGTCCACCTCTTTGCCATAGCTCTTACCTTCAGGACACACACACACATTTCCGTTATTGTCATTCTTTTCAAGGATGAAGCTTCCAATAGATTGTATTCATGTGACATCACGACAATCTAAAGAGCCAATAGTTTTACATTTAGATGTTGTGGTAACTGGTAATTGTCAAAATGCAGATTTTTCTTCATGAATAATATCTCTATTTCTTCTCCTTCAGCACATCTGAACTAAGGTCAAATTATTGTTTCATTAAGATGTTAAATAATGGTGATGATATACAGTTCTGCTCATACATTTACATTTAATCTTTTGGCCATTTTTCATAGAATATGAATGATAACACAAAAATATTTGTTTCTCTCATGGTTAGTGGTTGTGTGAAGCCATTTATTGTCAAAGAGCTGAGTTTACTCTTTTGAAATCATAATGAAACAGAAACTACTCAAATGTCCCTGATCTAACGTTTACATGACCTTCAGCAACTGTTCAGGAAAACAGTTCAGGAGCAAAGAAAAACTCACTTCAGCTGAAATACAGGACTCTCTGACAAAATTGGACTCTCTGAAAAAAAAACGTTTCAATAATATGTAAACTTAGGATCTTTTGGTTCTTTGACAATAAACGCAACCACTAACCATGAGTAAAATAAAGGTTTTTGTGTTATCATATTCAGTGAAATGCATAAGTTTACATCCCCTGACATTCTGCCAGGGGATGTAAACTTATGAGCACAACTGTATCTACAGTATATAATCATCATTAATTGGTCAAGTTTGGATCTACAAATCTAGTAACAAGGAAAGGGCACACCTGGGAAGCCACAGGTGCGTAGGAGACTGGGTAACTATCAGGAATTTATTGCTGCAACGTGCAGTAAAAAGTTTATTGTGGATCTACAAATCTGCCATATTAATCGTTTGACTGAAAGTCTTTTCATCAGACCAAAATAACACACATGTTTTTGAATATTGTCACCACTTCATTTCTATGAGGAAATAATGTTTTGTGTTTTATCTTTAAAAACATTCAGTTCATCTCATATTTATATAAGTATTCTGTGGAGTTATCCAGGTATTCACGTCCTACAATAAAACTAAAACATCGATCAGACTAATGCACTTTTTCTTGAGTACCTATTACTACTTTTACTTGAGAAAAAGGTATTTTAAAGTAATGTTCATGGTTTATTTACGTGAGTAAATATTTTGGCTCCACATCTTCCAATAATAATCTAAACCAGTAGGTCTCAACTGGGTCGCTGAACCCATTGTTTTCCATTAAAAGCAGAGACTATGGCAGCCCTCCAGATTCAGATTCAGAAAACTTTATTGATCCCATAGGGCACTTCATATGTAGCAAACCTCAGAACATTCACAACCACACCAAAAAACATTCGTCCGAGGTAGCTACCCGAGTCGCACGCTGTGGAGAAAATGTCCTCCATGGTCTAATTTTGATCTAAGCAAGAAATTTGAATTGGAAATTACATTTTTTGCTTCTTGTATTACCAAAAAACGTATAACATTAAATATACTGTTAAAAGAATACCCATCAGAACATAATATGTCAGTACAAAGTGATCTTTTTACTCCAGAATGAATATATAATAATCTATACCACCATAATCTCATGTGAATTTGTTCAAAACAGTGCAGAGCTTTTCCCAGGGAACATTTCGTTTCATATTTATCTCCTAAAGAAGTGCAGAAACACCAGAGTCTGTGGTTTTGGTCATCTGGTCAGCTTCAAAGGCTTATTAAATTAGTTGGGGAAATACAGTTTTTAGAGTTTTAGATTATATAAAACAAATTCCTTTCTTATTTGGGTCACGGATTGTCATCTGAGTAAACCATACTAGAACCACTGATCTAAAGGACTTCTTTGTTTTCTAATGTTTCTAGAGGAAGAGCTGGTTAGAACACATCTTCCTCTGGAGATTCTGAGCAGCCTTTGAATAATTTAAAGTCTTTGCCTGTGTCCTTTATCTACTGCCTTACTTCTTATTAAGCTTCTCTATTTTATGTCTCTGCTTTTGCACAAATTGTTTCATTCACTCGGTCTCTACAAATGTTGCAATGTTACTATAATTCCTTACCAACACAACTAGAGCTAATTTCTTGAAACATCATTATCAGCGCGTCGCTTCCTGAACACTCACAACACGCTGTGCACCAAGTGCTTCGAGGGGCCCCACACTGACGAGGGACTGAATGACACTGCACAGTATTTGCACTGTTGTTTTTTAATGCACGTCACAAAAACGGCTTTTTAATTCAATGAGAACGACGAGGAAGACTTAAGTGTAGTGTTCTCTGTGCTCACAGAGCTGAGTGAGAGAGGAGGAGAAAGCCTGAGAGCGGCTCGGCTGCAGGGGCGGAGCAGAGAAACTCAGGTTCTGGGGGGCATTAACTGTTAAATCATTGCTTCTAAACTCAGGTAGAATTAGACATATTTCTGCAATTATTTTTGGTGTGGATCCGGGAGTGGGTTCAAGAAGTTATTCTCCACCACACTGCTTTTTTTTCTTTTTTTAAGGTGTGTGGATTTGGTGCTTAGGGCACCAAACTGGCCAGCAGCGGCCTTGATCGTTATAACTAGTGGTGGGTGATACGAAGAAAGAATTATATCTCGACATTTAGAGGAATGTTCTTGATTATTATAGCTTCATAGGCAAAAAATCTTCAGTCTTCATCTGTACTCTGTAGTTGAAGTGTAGGACATTTTGATCTTAGTCCAAAGATTGTTATCTTTGGACTAAGATTGTTAAAGATTGTTAATAACGACTTGAGCTTATTAAGCTGATGACGATCTTTGGACTAAGATCAAAATGTCCTAGACTTCAACTACAGAGTACAGATGAAGACTGAAGAATTTTTGCCTACGATGGACAACTCCTGTACGACTGAGAACCTACACAAACAAATTATTATACCTTTTTTGAGAGATTACACATGAAGCATATTTTATTTTTTAGAAGCAGTTTTTGCAGCTTTTTGTTCATTTCTTGACTTTGAAGAAATACTCGATTGTAAATTTGTGTATTGTGTATTATTTGATAAGGTTAAATTAATGGAATTAAGTACATTTGACAATTCTGACTTGTCAAGTAAAAACTTTGTGAATGGAATAAGACTTTTTGCATTCAAAATAGTAAATTAGATTCAGTATCTAACTGTAAGTGCAATATATATTACTTTCTTATTTTAAGAGCCAAAGAACAGATCATTTTACTCAAATCAAGGTCAAATACACTTATATCAAGGAAATTCAACCCACTTTAGATGACTTTTTGCAGTGCACATTTGCTCTTTATTCTGGTGAAAATCCAAAGCCACCACAGACCTGTCCCCGCTCCCAGCCGGACCCCTCCCAGGAAGACGTTGCTGGCCAGAGCCTCTTTGTCCCACACGGTGAGCTCCAGACACACGTTGTTGAGGTCTCCAGCCTGCAGGCCGCAGTAGGTGAAGGTGTGGTTCCACATGGGGCTCACGGCGCCCCTCACCACCTCCGTCTTGTGCTTTGTCGACTTTGTGCTGTCCGGGAGCAGATATCTGAAGGGGCAAAGGTCCAGTCAGTCAGGTTTATCCAGTGATATCAAAGTAAAAGACATTTGCAGGGACTAAAATGAATAAAATAATAATAATAGTAGTTGTAGTGGCTATTTGTCCATAGCAAACTTAAACAAATCCATAGAAATCAAACGGCCACTGAGGCCCCATAAAGTGTAGGTTTTGCGCAGACCAAACAGTTCAAAATAAATCAATGTCTAGACAGAAAATACATTTGTGCTGGTTTATTCTCTTTTACGACAAACATTACAGGTTTATGATGAGCCTGCAGCCTCCCCGTTGCCCATGATGCCTGCTGGCCCACCCACTTGCGTACATTTTATCCCTGTGACCAATAACCAAAAAGTAAGTAAATAATTCAATTCAATTAGCAAAAGTAATGAAAAAGAAATTAGCATAAATCCCAAATAAACTCAAATTCATTTGAGCAAAAAAGAATAAATAAGGCTTGAGGAATAAGGAGATAACTAAACTTAAGTCCTAAATTAAACAAATAGCTCCAACAATAGTACTAAAATAAATGACAATAAGAAAAGACAAATGAAAAGTAGATGCAAGTAGCTCCTGATGCAACAATTACAGAAGAATAGACAAAAACATTTCTGTCTGAAGATTAACACTGTGATTAAATTTGTTGTTAACATTACGATCTAGAATTTGAATGTGCAGATATTTATAATTGTGCCGATGATTCTAGCTTAGTTTAATTTACAAAGAGAGAAAGTTGAGCAGAATTAAGTACAAGTTATTGTTGAAGTTTCTCATGTGGCCTATTGTTGAAATAATTGCCCCCTCTGTCTGAAAGAGTCTGAACGGCAGAACTCTACTGATTGATAAGCCACTTGGCACAATGTGACACATTTTTGTTCTCTGCAGCAGTGTCCCATGAGTTTGTTGAAGGTCAAAATATGTGGGAAAACAATTGATTGTTTGTTTTTTTTTCTTTTTAACGTTTACTTAAGTAAGGGGGTGACTTAAGTCCTTTTACTTTTACCAGAGTAATTTTGTGCACAATAGGCCCCCGTTTTTACATACTGAGATGTGCTCTTACCTGAGCTTAGACAAGTTGATGTGTGCCCTCAGTCACGCACAAAGACCAAAGATGTTGTTTGCATTTAGCCCAGAGGACTCCAACCTTTTTACCTTGTGAGCTACTTTTGTGTTATAAAAATGACAGCGAGCTACTTATACTTCACAGAAACCCTTGTAACTCGGCCTCTAGGAGCACAATAAAAGAAAATGACAGTAGTTTCTGCTTTATACTGTGCTATATGCACCTAAATGTTTTGATCAGAACAACAAAAATGCATCTAAAATGTGACTCATAAAGCGTATGTAGAAAGACTTTGGTGAGCTACTTGGAAAGGGCTTGTGAGCTACTGGTAGCTCCCGAGCTACTGGTTGGAGATCCCTGATTTAGCCTTTTCCAGCATATTCCAATGGACCCAAATGGGGGTGAAGTTAGTCGCCACCAAGCTCTTCCAAGTTTTCTCTATTTAAATAGAGTTATGTGAGTAGTTACACAATCCAAGTATAGTTACACAAAATTAAACATGTTGATTTTCTAAGCTGATGAAAAGGGGTACTGTATTGTAAGGCGCAGTAATAATCTTCACTCCTAGTGTGAGAGTGAAGATATTACTGCTTTACAATAGCACCCCTTTTTATCTGCTTTCAAAATCGACATGTTTAATTTTTAACTACAGTATACTTGGATTGTGTAACTACTCACATAACTGTATTTAAATACTTTAAAAAGTGGAAGAGCTTGGTGACTTGTAACTTCACTCCCGTTTGGGTCCATAGAAATATGTTTGAAGAGGCTAAATGCAACAACATCTTTGGTGTGTTTGCGTGACTGAGGGCACGCACAAAGACCTGACAGGTACGCATCAACTCGTCTAACCTCAGGTAAGAACATATCTCAGTATGGAAAAACAGTGACCTGTTCCTTTAAGTAAAGAACACTAGTACTTTTGGCATCTCGGCTCATTCCTCGATGACTTTTTGCAGTGCAGCCTGTACTGGTCCAGGATTAGTCCGTGTTTTACTGTATTTGTTTTCGCTGGTTGCCTCACCCTTTGACAAATGGATCCGAGGTGCCTCCAGATTTGACCGCTGTCAGGTTCTTGGCTCCCCTCACGAGCAGCTCAACCATGCCTCCTTTAGGCAGAGTGAAGCTGCTCGTCTTCTTGCCTTTCAGGAAACTTTTCTTCACTTGATTCACCACAAACACAGAGAGAGGAAAATGTTAGTGCGTCATCAACAACAGAAAACTCACTCAACCATCAGGGCAATTAGTGTATTTGGCTATAATGTAATAAGTAACAGAAATAGATAGATTCTGATTAAATCTCTTGGTTCAATTTACTGTCCACTCCACGCCTTGAGTCAATAATGAGAGCAATTGCAACTATAATAAGATAATTTTGGTAATATGTTGTTGTAAGAGCTTAGGCGGAAGCTGTGAACAGTTTCGAACATGAACATGCTGGTAAGATAATTTAATGGGGTTATTATCCAGCAGAGAGAAATGTGTAACCAAATAATTGAAACATTAACTTGTTTGTGATGTGTTTTACAGGGGACAATTTGAGTATTTAATATTCACACATTTTGATAAATGTTTTAATTACTGCTGCTAATGTGGTTTTAATTAGATTATAAAATGAAGTCAATGATCTCTTACATCTATAAACAAACGCATCCAATGTACAATTAATTCAATCGAGTAGTTTGTTTTGGCAGACTGCCGGCAAGATTACTCAATAAATAATGCTTGGATTTGAGAAAAAAATATGTGTAGAAGGCATTAATGGACTGAAATGTGGATGAGAGGAGGGGCTATCATAGCAAAGTACTTCCTCGAGCCACAAGGGGTCAGTAAACAAACAAAATAGAACTTTTTGCACATAATACAGGTGCTCATCAAAAAATTAGAATATCATGAAAAAGGCAGTCTTCCCCATGATTGTGTAGCTACAGAACTAGACCGAGACACCATTTAAAGGCCTTTGAGGTGTTTTGAGTCAATTATCTGATTAGAGTGTGGCTCCAGGCATCTTCAATATTCAACCTTTTCACAATATTCTAATTTTCTGAGATACTGATTTGGGGTGTTCATTAGTTTTCAGTCATAAACATCAAAATAAAATAAAAATAAACACTTGAAATATATCAGTCTTTTTGAATGGAATTACTGAAATAAATCAACTTTTTCACACTGCAAACAGTTAAATTTGCTTGAATTCAGAATATATGACCTTATTCTGAGTCATTTTGAATTGCCAAGTAATATTATCTACCAATGGAACAAGTATTTTTGCACTTAAAATAAGAAAAAGCATATAATTTCAATTTAGATAATTTAGATTCAATATGTAATTTTTAGTGCAAGAAGTTGTTTTTTTTTCTTAATTTATGTGGAGCATTCAAGTATTTACTTGTTCCATTGGCAGATAATTTTACTTGGCAAGTAAAGGTTACTCGGAATGA
>OMNZ01035674.1:6355-19272 GCA_900303255.1 Lesueurigobius sanzi | reverse complement strand
TGAACAGGCTGGTCAGGAGGTCCAGCTCTGTCCTGGGGCCCACTGGACTCTGTGGAGGAGGTGAGTGAGAGGAGGGTGTTGGCCAAGTTCACATCCATCATGGACAACACCTCTCACCCACTGCACAGGACTGTAGAGGAGCTGAGCAGCTCCTTTAGTGACAGACTGAGACACCCTCAGTGCAAGAAGGAGCGCTACCACAAGTCCAAGAATTCTACTGTATAGCTTCATGTGCAATAACATCTGTGTTTACAATATCTGCAATGTCACTTTATCAACCACCTGAATGTAAACAGTCATTTATTATATATTACCTGCAATGATAATTCCATTTCATACAATTCAACTAGAGTTTATTTTTATTTTATTTTATCTATTTAGTGCATAAGAGATGTTTGTACAGTTTATTTACAGAGAGACGCTAAGAGACTATCTTTATTCTATTTTATTTTATTATTACTATTATTACTATTACCTGTTGTTTTGCTTCTCTGATGACACTTTTCCTGACTTTGTGCACCCCCCTGTGTGATCCTGTCCTAAGAGCTGTTGTGACAAGTAAATATCTCCATTGTGAGATCAATAAAAACTATCTTATCTTAATAAGCATTATGTAGCCATATGAGAAGTGTGCAGCACCTAAACACTCACAAGCTAAAAGGATAAGTGATAAAATATAAAAAGTAGCCTACTGTGCACTGTAGTGTGAGATAATATCAGATAGATATCCTATTAGATTCTGTTTGTGATATATAAGGTATTATTTGGTAGTTCAAATATAATTAGAATATACTGCAAATGCCTAAAATTAGAAGGAAGGTGAGTGCATCGCTGGGTCCACTGGAAAAATTCAGGTGCTCTTCAAGGATCGAGTACTGGCTTGAATTGAGAGAACAAAATGAGATCCGAGGCACTCTGACTTAGAAAAATAAAAGTCCTTTATTCAAACAACCTGGACATGCCAATGCGTTTCGGTCTGAGCGACCTTCTTCGGGGCTGTTCTGTTTGTGATATATAAGATATTATTTGGTAGTTAAAATATAATTAGAATATACTGCAAATGCCTAAATAAATTATAACAAAAACTTATACAATAAAACTATAGTACTATAGTAACTAAAACTAGACTTAAACCTTTTTGAGTTTTCGTCGACTAAAACTATCACATATAGAAATGACTAATACTAAGACTAAAACTCAAATGGCTGCCAAAAACAACACTGCTCCACATGAACAAAGCACAAACCTGTTTCGTTGGCAATGAATTTAAGTATGAGGCTCTTTCCAAACTGTGTCAAGTTGTTTTTAGCCAGTTCTTTTCATAAAAAAAATAAAATAAAATAAAAATATATTTTTTTATTTTACAACACACAAAAAGGAAACCAAAACCAAAAAAGGGACACACAACACCACAACACATTAAAGACACACAAAAACACCATGTGACGATATGGAAATTATTGTTTGAAATTATTGTTCACAATTTTCTTGGACAAAATTATTGCCACTAACAAAGTTATCACAGTAATTATCTACCTGTGGACCATCCATAAAGCGAAGATGCCAATCACGGAAAAAAAATATGCGAAGATCAACTAACCCTGCGTGCATTCCTCTCATTGCGGTGACCCATACCACACTGTCACTGTACCAGCATTGTCAGCAAAACACACCTCCAAAACCACTATCAGACATTGCAGCAGCACTCATTTACCAAATCCCAGCCTCACGAAACGCTGGGGTAAGAAAAAAGAAAAAACTTCAGCCTTTTGAGGTTAGGCCTTTGCAGTATTCAAAATTGCGAAGTCGATTCGTCATCGACCAACTCTGCAGCCCCAGCATGTTAACTGAAAAAGAATATGCGTGAATGAAACAGGTGCTCCATGAACAAAAGTAAAAGGCAGAAACAAAACAAACCGAACTAAAGTGGCAGTGAACAAGAACAAACCGAACAGAAAGGGAGTGGTTCCATAGCTAGTGGAGCAAAAAGGACCCTGTTGGAGGGTCGGGGGAAAGCCTCTCAATGGGAGAGGGCCCTGTAGGAAGGACACTGTCGAAAGAAGTAAACACCTCCATCCCAAAGGGGAGGTCAAAACAGTTTCGAGTAGGGGTCTCAACCTAGAATCAGACCTCAGGAACTCTCCAGAGGCTCCGCAGAGTGGCTACGGCTTGCAAAACCACAGAGGAATAGCAGTCCTTGGCCATGTAATTGCCCAGCTGGTCTCGAGGACGGAACGCTGTGCTCGGGTTGTCTCTCTCCCGCGCAGCTGAGCGCCCCACCAACTCTTCTCCAACTCGGCGCAGACCTCCTGGGCACTTCTATAGGTGCACGCACCAGAGGCCCAGTGAATTTTCATATTAGTGAAAGGTGTCTGGAACCTTACGTTTAATGGCGCTGTATTCTTTGTGTTTCTTGACTACTTCAACTGGATAGTCATGATCGAAGCCAATGAGTCTGGGGCCCAACTAGATTTTTTTCTTCCACGCCTCCCTCAGGACCAGTTCCTTGGCCGTGTGTTTCTGAAAGGTGACTACGATGGATCTTGGGGGGGCGTCTGGCAAGGGCTTGTTGGCAGGGGAACGGTGAGCATACTGTATTTTCAGGTCTAGGTTCTCTGGTACCTGTAGATGAGCCTTAAGGAAAGAATCCACGAGTTGCGCCACAGTGCCTGTTTCCTTCTCCTCTGGCAGTCCGAATATGCAAATGTTGTTTTTTCGCAATCTACATTCCAAATCAATCGCTTTTCTTTGGAGAGCTTTGTGTTCTTCGTTAATCACACAAAAAGTCTCTGGCGTCTCCGTAGCCCAGTTCTCCAAGCTTGTGACTGTCCTCTCTGTCTCTGTCACACGTGCCGACAGGCTCTGCAAGTCCCCACTGATCCTGTCTAACTTGCCGTTTATCCCGTCTATCTTTCCGTCAATTTCCTGTCTCAGATCGGCCATGAATTGCCTGATTTCCTGATGAATCTCTGCTTTTAGCGTGGTCATAGCATGTAGCAGAGAAGGATCTGCCTACTGGTGAAAAAAGTCATATAGAATTGCTTATTGTAGCAAAAGTCAACAAAATATTGCTTTGACTAAAATTATGACATAATATTATAGTTGACATAGTTAACATTGTCTGGTACTGTACAGCTTAGGCCAAATAGTGAATGTTACCGTTTTGATTTTGTGTAATCAACCAGCACAAATTGGTGATAATTATGTGATTTGTGAGCTGTTGTGTCCTGTCATTCACACCAGGAAACAAAAGAAGTGGTCTGTCAAATCCAGCTTCGCTCACACGAATCACGCTGCAGTCGTGTGTGGTGCGGACTCCATCTGTGGATCCCTGCTCACGTCTCAAACTAGTGTCTGATGGTTCAGTTGCTCTGCGCGTTACATAAAGATCGTCTGTAATAAAACAAACTCACGCTCTGGATGTCTCCCCTTGGAAAAGCGTGACTGAGTCTTCTAAGAACACCAATAATCAGCTTACATTGGAGTTAAGTAGGAACAGAGGCCGAGCGATGTGTGTTTGCTTTCCATTTTCAGCTCTGGCACAGACCTGGGGCCACCTTGAAGCGTCTGAAAACCATTACGCTGCCGAGGCCGATGGTCAAAAGTGCAGCGTGTATAAGATATCAGAGCATCGTGATGAGGCAGACAGAGAGAAGGCGGAGGAGGGGGAGATCTCGTGCGAATACAAGAGATTTGGACTAAACAGGGCTAAACAAGAGCAAGGCCAGGGCTGAACCGGGCCTAATGCTCCACTATATTAAAGCCACACAGCGAAACATCCTGGGATAGGAATAGGGTTGGACGATATTTTAATCGATATACCAGTAAAAATTTTACTGAGATATTTTGAGACCTTTTGAAGCTAAATTAAATAGTACCCCAACTTACATTCCTTATTTCATACAACTTAGTACCCTGGCATGTGCCAGATTGATATGCGTAGCACTGTGATTTGAGTTCTACACATTATCAATCTGGGAAGGCTCTTATCCAATCCACTCGTGAAAGGGAGGGACCGCCACAGCAATACTTCAAGATAATTGGGTGAAACACCTGTTAGTACCTGCCTACCGTACTTTTGCAGATTCCAGTCGGAGAAAAGCACAAACGTCTGTTTACTTTCCTCTTTTCAAAGTAGAAATAGTAGCATTTTAGCTAGAATAGAGTCAATTTCGGCATCAAAAAGTAAGACCTCAGACGCAGCCATGTTTGTTATTCTTCGGCAGGGCATTTGGTGCTATGTCGCACCAACATGTCCCGCCTTAAACCCCAATGCAGGCACGTCATTGGTCCTGCAAATATCTGAGTCGAGCGAATCGTAAGGGATTGGAGACTTTCAAGATGTATTTCTCAGAGTTTGTGAAATCACAAATCTCGCGGGAATACATCTTGCAGCACAAGGTTAATAACTTACTGCTATTGAGCTTAAAATGTGGCAACAACTCAACAAACAAAAGACCTCCAGACGTACTACAACACTACAACACTAAACTGGCAGAGAACAAAAACAGCGGCATGGAGCTGGTCCAACTGTTGTCACCTTTGACACGGATAAAGTCACCAACGCGTCTTGCCAGTTTCACCGGAGCATCAGCATGTCTCCCTGTCCTCCATGAGCAGGTGAGGAGACCCAGGTCCACACCTCAACAAAGTATCTTGTGTGCAACACATAGCAGAAAAAAATTATATATTTAGAAAGCAAATATATTGATACTTGCATATACATGTATATTTATTACATATATAAATACAATTTATACACCATCATTTCCGGCCTATTGAGCGCACCTGTGTCCACGTTGTAATATGGGGTGTGTACTAGAAACCTGCCGGCTCCTGACAGTTCCCTGCCCGCTTCCGAGGGTCGCTCCATGACTGACCGTCTCCTCGAATCGTCATCTCATTTAGGTAATCGACTCGCCTGAACCCGCAGGACCCACACAGTTTGTTCCATTCAATTTTAACACAAATTATTTGTTCAAAAAGGACTTAGGACCAAAAAAAGAAAATTAAAGGTACATTGTGGGACTTTTTATTTAAAAAATAAAAAAATTTACCTTTTAGTGACTCAGTGGCTAGTAAAAATGTTTTATCTTGGAGCGTCATAAAGGCTGCTGTGAAGAAAAGCAATGCTTAGTTACCACCCAAACAGCCACTGGGTCACTAAAAGGTCAAATACGCACTAATATCAAGGCTTTTTTTTCCACATAAAAAGTTCTGCAATGCACCTTTAAACAGTTAAATTAAAACAAAAACTGAAACATGTGCATTTCTCAGTTCCATTCTTTCATTTCACAAGGCTGGGTTTCCAAAAAAATCACTCTATGTCAGATGGACTCTTTTTTAAAGTAATTTTTAGCAACAAAAACAGTGGACTACTAACTAACGGCCAAATCCCACATTCTCCGCTGTGCACCGCCACGCACCGCCGCGGGCCGCCTCCGAGCTTCTCGCAAGGCTCAATGCCCACTACCTCCGTCCCACACCGCTCCGCCTGGGTGCGTCAAGTCTAGTAGCGCATGCGCGACATGTATGAGGTCTGTGTACGTTCTGCGACGTGGCGGAGACGGACCAGAAAAATAGAAGCGGAGCCGACGCGGCGTAGTGGAGGATGTGGAACAGCGCAGCAGGCCTAAAATAGCTACGCATTTGCTGCGCACAGGCGTAGAGGGTCGTGGCGGAGCGGTGCGCAGCGGAGGATGTGGGATTTGGCAGTAACTCCACAAAGTCAGGTCCAACCAGTATTGAAAGGTCGTGGGGTTCATTGCGACACAATCTTGGGGTTCATTGCGACACAATCTTGTGGAAATAGATTGCATTTGCGTTCTAGAATTCTACCACAATTGGAGCACGTGTCCATACAACTCTTCAAAAATTGACAAATGTTTTCCCCGATTAGTAGTATTCACAAATCATATTATTCGTATGGCTGAAAGTCTTTTCTACTGGCCAATATCACACACATGTTTATGAATATTGTCTGCACTTTTTGACACCTTCATGAGAAAATAATTAGACCTTAGTTCATATGTGCTGACAGAGAAGACTGAACTTTGTGACTGTTTTTTGTTTCATGTGGATTGGCACAGGAATTACAGAGAAATTAGCAATAAACTAAGGCTAGAAATCTGCATTTTGACAGTTACCACAGCTATGAGCCCTCCACCTCAATTTTAATCTCTATGCACTGTCTCTACTTGGACTAAGCCAGGACTAAACTCCACCTGGACTGTTGAAAGGCTGTGTGCGGGGTGGTGCATATAAGGATGGCATCTCGTGCGAATCCGGGAGAGCTGAGCCTGGCAGAGGTTTCATTGTCGCTTCCTGCCTCTCCGTGTCGCCTACAGCCAGCGTTCCCCGTCATTCAGATCGGCCCGTGTTCGGTTTCACTCACAAAAGCCTCCCAACGTGCTGATGTCATGCCTGTCCATCTGAAGTTCCCCCTCTCCACCTTTAGCATGCAACGGCGGATCAGGCAGAGTCGGAGAGAGCTTTTCCCACCATTGTCTGGTCCACACGCACAGGGCTACAGAGTGTGAATGACTCCTAGCTACAGCCGGTGATGGACAGCTCTGAGGAGTGAATAAAGATGAGTGCGTGTCAGTGTTTGGGGGTTTGGTGAGTGAGTGAGAGAGAGGGGTGTGGCAGGTCAGCTGTTCTGCTCATGACGTTTGAAGACAGTAAAAACGGTAACTTGTGCAATTTTATATTGACACGATATTGCAAAATAAATGATTTTCAGACTCACCTTCTGTCTTACCTTATGAGCAGCTTTCAAAGAGTGGATACTGAAGGCAGGTGAATAGGGAAAAAATGTAAATTGAGTGATTCAGGGATCAATTTCAAACTTTTGCTGTGCACTACTGACATAAATATGAGGAAAAATGTATTGAAAGTTTTCCATTATGTTGTGTTTTCATATTAAATAAGGCGTCTTTCTGTAAAATTGGCCAAAGTTGCCTATTATTTCAGTGATGAAATGTAAATAATGGATAGAGTTTATATTTATGGTTTTATTTTGTTAATATATTAGTTGCAAAGATTCGTCTTGTTTAGTTTTTCAATAAACTAGTTATTAATGAATAAATACAGCTCTGGAAACAATTAACAGACCACTGCTAAATGAGCCGCTTTTCTGATTTGTTTGCGTAAAATGAACATTTTAGTTTCATTCTTTAAACCAGCAATCCCCAACCTTTTTTGCACCATGGACCCGTCAAATGAAGGCATTATTTTCACGGTCCGGCGACATGTGGCAGTTAAATATAGTGAAAATAAGTTTAGTGCATGAAAAGAACCCACCAAACGCTGAAGCCCTGGGCTGGTTTCTCTGCAAGTTATGGCTTCTGTCCTTCTTGTTCACGTGGTCCAGTTAAAAAACTCCAAAGGTTAATACTTTAATCCAGGGTGTTCAGTCTTCATGTGCCGATGCAGTTTTGAAGGCTCCATTGCCTCGTTCGTTTTCTTGCCTGTCTCCACATATTATGCAGAGCGGACTTAGCGCAAGAGTCACCTGTAGCGACAAACCTATAGTTTAAATGGGACCAGGTTTTTAAAAATGTCAAATAGTGTATTTTCCCAATTAAATTGTCAATTAAAGCATTGAATTGTCTAAAACGTTGCAATCATGATCAAAACATTTACCCACCATTCATTTTAAGAGTTTCATGTTTCATTTTTATACACTAACAGTTGATAAACACTGAAAATGGTGCTGTGACATGACCAGATTTCTCACATTAAAAGTCTAATGTCAATTAAATGTTTTACTTTCATTGTCATTTTACAGACTTTATTGAGATTATACAGGCTTTTATTTGATTTTAAGGACTTAATTATTTATTTATTTATTACTGTTTTTGTTATTTTAATCTCAATCATCATTGAAGGGATACACCTTTTAGCTTTTAATGGGTTCAGTTACTGTGAAACTGTATTTTCAAGCTACAACAAAAACGATCCTGATTAGGGCAGTGGTTAAAAAAAACACAAAAAAACAGACAATCTGGGATGTCTGGTCACTTTTGGGTCCCGGTCCACCAGTTCAGAACCACTGATCAAGAGCAATTAATTTGTGACATGCAGTATAAGACCCTTTCATTGTTTGTAAACATTTGGGGCTTAGCTGGAGGCGGAAAGCTAGATTCCTATATTTCAATTGTAGCTGTTGTAGTAACGATAAACAAATGTCTATCGTTACTACAACAAGACAAATGTCTTATTTCTCTTGCTCACTTCCTGCCTCCAGCTGATGTCACTGATGAGGTAAGCAGCAAAAGGGTCTATTTGAACCTGTACAATTTAGACGTCGTCATAGTGAGGACCAGAGACACACTCATCCTCATGTAATTATACCTCATGGTATTGCCACTAATAACAGCCCTTTACTGATTGAACAATACAATTTGTTTTTATTTGAGAACAAGCAGAACCCTGGGTTGACTCTTGAGAACAAATAAGCCTCTTTGATACTAGAACGGAGTGATATCTTTTAAATATTAGCTCATAAATGAGGTCAGCACGGAGTAATCACGTCTCAGCGGCGCTCTGGACAGACGTTTAGCAGTCTACCTTTAGCTCTCACGCTAGCGCTCTGATGTCATGCTAAACACTTCTTGTTGTTCTGTGGAGGCACTTTGACGTTAATAAACTTTCAGGACACACTGCTTTTGGCCCCAGGTGTTTGGCAGCTTCACACAACATGGGTTATCTCTTTTATTTTCACTGTTTGGAATTTTTAAGGCGAGACACTGCAGTGAAAAATGTAAATTGAGTGGTATCAATTTGGAACGTTTGCTGTATATTACTGACATAAATACAGCATGAGAAATAAGTTTTCTGTTATTTTATGTTTTCATATATTTTCATGCATAAAAATTCCCAAAATTGCCTATATTTTCAGCGACAAAATCAAAATAGTATAACAAGATAGTAAGTAAGATAGTAGATAGTAACCAGAGAGAATTTTGGATATCTTGTTTAGTATTTTAATAAAGTTATTAGTGAATAAATCTGTTTAAAAAGATATCTAATTTTGCCTTATCGTAATCGGAATAACACGGAATTGAGTGGGGGAGAATCCTATAGGAGCGTCTTAATACTGCGCGGAGGTCGAAGTGGTGTTATTCCGCCTAAAAATATAGTACCCGTTTTATCCGCTTAGAAAATTGACAGTTTTAATTTTGTGTAACTATACTTTGAACGTGTAACTACTGACATAGCCCTATTTAAATAGGGGAAACTTGGAAGAGATCCGTGGCGTCTACATTTGGCCCCAAGGGACTATACTGTAGAGTCAAAATGCTAACACCGTCTTTGGTCGTTTTATGGGACAGACGCCACGCACAAAGACGAGGCAGCCAAGCATCGCCTCATCTAAGCCCAGGTTAGAACATATGTAAGCATGTAAAAGCGCTGAACTATTCCTTTAAGTTTACATACCCTTTTAATCTTTTGGTCATTTTTCATAGAAAATGAATGATAACGAATGAATGAATGTGTTTACTCTTTTGAAATCATTATGAAACAGAAACTCCTCAAATGTCCCTGATCTAACATTTACAACTTCCAGGAAAATTGCTCAGGAGCAAAGAGAAACTCACTTCAGCTGAAATACAGGACTCTATGAAAAAATGTATTTTTGTTTCAAGATAAGTAAACTTTTGATCAGGGACATTTGGCTAGTTTTTAGTTGAAAACGTAAACATTTTTGACGATAAATGGCCTCACGGAACCACTAACCATGAGTGAAATGAGTGAAAAAGTTATTGGGTTATCGTTTATAGTCTATGAAATGCTTGTACTTATGTTATGACAATTTTATGTAATCACTGTAGAGCTAGTGCATTGTTCAAAGTATAACGACATAATAACTGCGCTGCAGCCAAACCCAGAACATAAAGATTGTATGTTTGAACATGAGAAAACCCTGTCTGTTTTCACATTCCTTCTCATTTCTCACAGTAATTGCTTTTTTTAAACTACTCTTACTTAATGAACGGCCCGAAATAAGTTCATAAAATTGCTGCATGGTTTTAATAGACTGGCTGTGAGGCAAGTGCAGGCTCAATATGTTTTCATACTTCTTCATCTTGTGACCACCTGGTGCCAGCGGAGACGTAAAGTCAAATGAAAGCCAGCCGCTCGCTCTGGGCTCTGGGAAAGCTGCGCGCTCCTCTCTGCACTGTACACAATAGTCATTAGCCACCCCATCTGCTCAACGCTTGCATGCTAAGATGTAATTTTGAGTCGGCGCTCCTCGTGGGTGTGTGTGTGTGTATGTGTGGGTGTGTGTGGGTGTGCTTTGGGGGAGCCGGGACAGGCCATTGTAAAGCGGAGAGGACTATTATCTCCATGTCATCATCGTAACCGCAGCCTGATAGGATCTTTCCCCTGACCCCCCCCGTCCTGCCTCTCTCTCTCCTCCTCCTTCAGCCCAAGTCACGAGATACACAAGTTTCTTTCGCTCTGACCACACGCAAGTACCACTACACCATATGTACAGTATATGTAGCCTACTTAAGATCCAGCAACAACAAGTGAATAGGGAAAAAGATTTCATTGAGTGATTTCAGCTTGAAACTTGTCCTGTAGGTTACTGACATAAATGTGAGGAGAAAATGTATTGGAAGTTTTCTGTTTAAAGTTTTCATATGCAATTAAGACATTCATGTGTAATAATGGCGAAAATTGCCTGTATTTTTGTCGATGATCTATAAATACACTTAGACTTAGACAGACTTTATTGATCCACGAGGGAAATTGCATTGTCACAGTAGCTCAAATAGCAGTCTTAAAATAAACAATAACAATTAAATAATAAAATGTGAAATAATGGATAGAGCCAGGTTTAAATTTATGGTTTTATTTTGTTGATATATTAGTTGCAAAGATGGATTTTGGATCTTCTTTAGTTTTGAATGAGCTAGTGATTAGTGAATAAAATAAAATAAAGCAATACATTTCACCTTTGGGGTTCAAAGTTAAATCAGGCAGGAATCAGATATTGACTCTCTTCTCCCTTCTAAATGTTGTCGAGCGCAAGACTGGAAAGTTTGGAGTCTGTAGGAGCTACTAAAGTGGAGATTTGGTGGCAACTCATGAAGGTAAGATTATTTCCTTCAGGACATTTTTCAACCTTGCATTTGCTCCTTGTTTGACTGTTTTGGTGTCTGTATTGATACAAGAAACTACATATTATGGAAAATTGATTGAGCCTTTTCTTGGGATTAACAGAAGTGATATTAATAGATACTTTTCACATTTCTTGAGTAATGCACTGTTCATCTACTGCTCATCCGTGAAGGGGGTAGGCGCTAACAAGCTTTTGTTTCTGCCTACTCCTTTTGGGCATCATATCTGCTCTGTATATCTTTATTTATTTATGTATTCTCTTTTTTCTTTGCTTACCTTGCTGATCTGTACTCCCATGTCAACTTTGTGAAACTCAGATGCTCAAATAAAAAGATGAAAAAAATGAAAGAATATAAACTTTCATCTAGAAACAAAAAAATGACATCATCTTTACGATAAGGAGTGTCATTATTGCACTGATTCAACATTAGTCCACTTCATGTGCTCCCACAGATTCCAAACTTTCCAGCCTTGGACTTGGTGTTTTCTGAGGGATTTTTTAATATTTCATTCTGAGCCTTAATTATTGAGTGTTGAACCACCCAAGAAACAACTATCCATATAATATATAGTTATAATCTTCATAATTATATGGCGAAATATTGAATTTGTGCAATAATTACACTCCTTAGTATAAAATTAGGTCATTTATCTGTTTCCAGGTGAAAGTTTATGTGTTAACAGAGCGAATTGGCCCAAACCCTTAAAATAAAAAATTTGCCTGCAGTGTCTCATCTTAATAAGATATGCATCAGTTATTAAGCTAGAAGAATAACGTCATCAGGACTCACTTCAAGCACTGGGGTCTGGTGCGTCCCTGTTTTGTGGGTAAACATGTGCAGACTGGAGGAGGTTCCTGGCTCCGACTCGTGCCATGGAACACTTGTGCTTCTTGGCCACCGCCTTTTAACTGGTTACAGATTGTTAAATCTCTTATTTCTATATTGGGTTTCTCTGTGGAGGTTCTTGACCCCTTTTCTGTGGGTCATGTCAGAAAAGAGTAAAAAAACAACCAACCAGACAGCAGGAAGAACATTTATTACACAATTGCAGGCAAAAATCATTGATCTTCTTTTAGTTACATATGGCGAAGGCTAAATTCCAGCAGCTGTGCACAATAGTCTTCTGTGAAGTGCTTAATAGCTACAACGCATGCAATCGCATAGTACAGAGACCTGAGCACTGGACTAATTGGTCATATGTCCTTTCTAGTCAGGACTGGAGCAGCAGCGTTCTGGATGTAGGTTTAGGTTTAGGTTTATTAAACATTGACATAGCAGGAAAGAACAAAATGTTTAACCTGAAATGTGTCAATTACAAGAGAATAAGAACAGCAATAGAAAAAAATTATAAAAACATCTATAAAACAGATTTATTAAACAGTGTTAAAGCTTGTGGGATAAAAGACATTTCATGTTTTTTTTGCGTTGCTTTTCTTGGCTGCAAATGGTCTTTGGTGCCTGAGCTGGTATCCATTGGAGGGGGCCTGAGTCATGAAGGTATGCAGAGGAGAGGCACTGTCCTTCAGGATGTTCTGGAAGGTCTGCAGTGTGGCCATGTCAGAGATTGGATGGAGGATGGTGGGATACCAATAATCCTGCAGCACCAGATCTGAGGACCTGAGGCTCCGAGCCGAGTTGTAAGGTGTGATAAGGTCCAAGATGTAGGAGGGCGCCTGTCCATGCAAGGCCCGGAAGGTCAACAGCAGGATTTTAAAATATACACAGTACTTGACAGGGAGCCAATGAAGAGCTCTCAGGGTGGGCATAATATGAGCCCTCCTG
>OMNZ01035671.1:9201-24350 GCA_900303255.1 Lesueurigobius sanzi | reverse complement strand
CAGGACCAAGAAGTTACTTAAGTAAAAGTATCAGATGCAATTTCTACTTAAGTATCAAAGTATGTCATGTAAAATGTACTAAGTAAGTGTTTAAGAGCTTAATGTCCTTTGAATCAAACCAGGACTAAAATCAGGTCTAACATAGGTCTAAACCAGGACTAAACTGGGACCAGTTCATCGTAGAGATGTCCCTTTGAAAATAAAATACTTTCCACTCAATAGTAAAATGTAGAAAGTACAGATACAGGCTCTGAAATGTAGTGAAGTACAAGTAAAAAGTATTCATCATAAACTTGACT
Organism: Lesueurigobius sanzi; assembly: GCA_900303255.1. NCBI lineage: Eukaryota > Metazoa > Chordata > Actinopteri > Gobiiformes > Gobiidae > Lesueurigobius > Lesueurigobius sanzi. The sequence continues at coordinate 24,051 of OMNZ01035671.1, read as the reverse complement.
TGAGTAAAGTAAAAGTACCTATAATGTATACTTTGTTACTCCAAAGCACACACAAAAACCACAACACTGTCAATTTGTTTTATAAAAATGTATTTATTTCGTAAATAGAACTGCATTTCCCCGTTCAGACAAAGGACAAACATCTATGAACTGGAGAAACTTTAGTCATTCTCTGCACGAAATGGAACAAAAATAACTATCAAAATACACTTTTCATCCAAACGTCTACACATCAGATCACCTCAGCGTTTCCTCGTGTTTCCCCCCGATCAGCTTCAAATGTAACAGAACCCATCGTTTTCCCGGAGTTCAGCCAGATACTTCGTGACAGAGATATCATCGTTTTCGCGGAGACAAACCAGCGCGTCTCTGGATTACACGCTCGAGTACGTCGCTCCCAAACAAAATATCCCCAGAGGTTTTGGTCGTTCTTCGGAGCTCAGCTGATGTCGATAGAAAACAAAAAACAAAACACAAAATGCTACGACACACTTCGAAATCACCTGCTCTTGCTACTTTTCCCGTATTTGTCAATGTGTTACCCCTTTGTCTGTAGATGCAAGTGTTGGACAGTAAACAGAAAAGGAATATTTCACAAGCCCAAGGCCGTCGACGGATTTGCTGGGGCCCTGGGCAATACGGGTTTACCTGGGCCCCCCTCCACCATTTTCTATTATTTGGCTGGTAATCCACCCCTGCACAAGCCCATGGGAGCTTTCTCATCAAAAATAAACTTTTATCTTGTAGCATTCTCATTCAGATAGATATACATCATAAATTAGATTTCCCCCACCCTTCATCCTGACTTTATTTGTAAAAGAAAGCAAAAATATCTAGAAATTTGACAAATTTTCTTAAATTTAGTCAATTTGCCCTTGATTTTGAGAAACCAATTACAAGAATTCTGCCTGTGGTGTATGTTTTTTTTTTTTTTTTTAATCTATTTTTTTAATTTCTAGATTTCTTTTTGACATTTGAGGGAAAGTTATGAGGCACACACCTGTAGTACAAATGTATGCAGTATTGGGGCCCCCTGGTGGTCTCGGGCCCTAAGCAGCTGCATAGTCTGCTTATTAGACTGGGCCAGCCCCGTTTACGGCCCGATCCTGTGCATCTTAAATGTTGGTTTACGGTAATGTGGAACGGCTGCTACATAAGTACAATTCTTCAGATGAGCTTGGAAGGAGCATCGATAAACACACAACTGTCTCATAAATGAGGTTCTCAACTGGATACACACAACAAACTTCATGAACCTGAAAATGCAGTGACCAGAGATTTCCGAGAGACAGCTCAGTGGCTCAGTGGTTCTGGGGAGGTTTCTCGATGGGTTTCCTCTGGGTGCTCCTGCCCAGAGGAAACCCATCCTCTGGGCAGGAGGATGGGTTTCCTCTGGGCAGGAAGGAACCCCCCCGACAACTCAAGGGTAGGTCAAAGGGTAGGTCAAATTTCCATATGGCCGCAATAAAGTTTACCCAGGAATTTTGGGTATTATTAAAATTGTCCCGTCGTCGTAAAGATGGCTAAATTATAATTTGCTTTATTTATTCCTCTTTTCTTGACAAAAGTACAAGTTTAAGTAGTGTTTCCTATTGATGGACTGTTGGCTACAGACACAAAAATGTCAGCATTTATTAGAATATACTGTACGTATATGAATATTGAAATAAATTAAACAGGATAATTCTGCCAATTTCATGTCAGTAGCCAACTGCATCAATAGCCTGGTCTTGCCATACCCTCGTACTCATTTCGTACAGAGGGTCCGGATCTTCACGTTTTCAGGTGGGAGGGGTCAACTCTTTTTACAGTTTGAAATGATCGCTAGGGTTTGGTCGTGACGTCACCTACAACACCCGCCTCCCCCGCTCGCTGAATGGCTCGGAGGAAGTTTTTCCGATGTATCGCGGCCACTGAGATCAGACCCAGGGAAATGATTATTGACCGGAGTTTACAGATGGCTAATGGTGCGTTCAATTTCCGACTTCCAAGTGGGAAGTTCTAACTGGAACGCCCCCCGAAGTCGTATTTCCCACTGGGAAAGTCGGACGATTATCTCAAGCCCCGAGTTGAATTTCGCTGCCAGCGTGAACCGTCAATAGAAGCTCTTGAAATATCAATTTACTAGCACTACAGACTATTTTTGCGGCACTACATGAGCCACAAACATTGTCCGATGACTCAAATATATGTGAAAATCCTGCTGTCGTGAAATTTGCATTGTACATGTGTTATGTGCAAACGACAACAGACGCTGTGCTAAGAAATGCTAAAAACAGTAGCCCTCATTGGTGACAAAACTCCCACTTTGTAACTGGAACGTCCTCAACTGGGATGTGACGACATTCGACTTCCGAGGAAAATGGAACGCACCATAAGGCCAGGCTAGCGTCACATAGATAAACTGGTACTTTCCTCGTAAAAACAGGATACATTTTCCTCATAAACACAAACTTTTCTCGTAAAAACAGAAAATTAGTTTATTCAAATTAATGCAATAAAACACGAGTACGGTCCATTCAAAATATAAGTCTTTAGTTGCTTCTCTCTCCAGGGGGCAGTAGAGAGATGACTCTTAAACCCATTTTACTGTCACCAATAAATCCAGTTGAAGTAGGAGGACCAGACCCTCTGTCCCACGTCCCTGTGAATTTATTTACTCTTGGCTTTCTGTTCGCGAAACACAAAGTCTCTATAGCGACTGGACCAATTATCTCTCACCTTAAGGCTGTTTGGTTCATTCACTTGACTTTAGACTTTTACAAACCAACAGGTCACAGTTTGGCTCCTCCCACAAATGTCCATTTTTGTCCTGGTTTTTAATGTGGAAACCCTGGTCACCTCAAGATAAATGGTGTTCTTCCACCATTTTCCACCCTTCGAATGTAGTACCTAAGTGTTTAATCAGAAGAGGAGGCCACTGAAAAAGAATCATAACAGTTAACATTTCCAAAACACAACTAACAGTCAGATACGTAACCGTTGAGGCGTGTGCTAGCTCGCTGTAGCTTATCGAGGTCACACTTGCGCACTTCATACAACAAAAACATGTCTGAGATGGGTTGATGGTGGTTCAAACAGAAAACAAAACAACTCAAAATGATATGTATCTTGTGCAAATTCGTTGACGTGTACCTTAAATATATCTTTTCATAACAGTCTTCAAGAACATTCTGCCGTCCGGGACAAGACTGCGCGGGGAAAGCATCGCGCCGTTCAGACAGTGATATGACAATACAGCTTTTGTTCCTTTTTCAATGAAGTTTTCCTTGTACTTTTACGTTCAGACCTTCCATATGCTTTATTGGCTTTGTGAATATAATAATTACAGGTATGTTTGCACCAAAATGTCATCTTCTGCAAAAGGTGGGAAGTGTGCAGGAGGCTAAATAGCTTGTTAGCATTGTTGTTAGCGCCGCTATTAGCAACATGGCACTAATGAGCTGATGAGTAGGTCTGTTTTGGTGAAATTAAGTATATTTTATCCACTGTATTGAATATGGAGAGGTTTATGTAAGATTCCCTTCCCTAAAGTTCAGCTCATCCCCGGGGGAGAATTAGCATCAGAAATGCGTTAGGACTGTTGGGAATAAGTTTGGACCGTAGAGTGTAAAAGCAAGATGGAGGAAGCCACCATAGCGTTCGGCGCGGGCTAACGAAGCCGATTCATGCTAGCCGCCATGTTGCATTCGTGGAGCCAAATCCATGTTAAGGTGTGTGCGAGTTGAGATGTTGTAAATATTATAAGACAAAGAAGAGGACGGTGTAGCGCGTGGTGAGACAAGCACTTGAGAGTCATATGAACAAGACTATTTCCAATAAAGAGGGGCCAAAAAGTTCACATGGGGAGTCAATGGGAGCTTCCGGAGTCAGCTCGTGTATGCTAACAGGCTTCGCGGAGAATTAGCCAATTGTATCTCCATTCATTTTTACGCTCTTATCAGGGATAGGGCCTTTATGTTTCGGATATAGATTGGCTAATGCTAGACAGTCGGCTCGGGAGGGACAGTCTGCTGTGAAAACTTGAGATGTCATGACAAAATTAAGCTTAGGAACAGGGCTATGTTTAGGTATATTTTCAGACAAACCAACTCCTAGATCTATCCAAAATCACAGCTGACCGTAGTGTACCTCCCGAGCAGACTATCTAGCACTAACCCTGGAGAATTCATTAGGAAGCCACGTGTCATGTAGCTCATTAGCAAGTCGCAGAGCTAATTTTGTTCCTCAAGGTGTCGCCACAGAACACAGCAGCATTACAGATTGTTTTGTTTCATTGAAGCATGTGGTAAACCAACTCATTTTTTAGATATTAAATATAAATATTATGCTACTTTTGGGGAAAAGCTGTCTTCAAATCTGTCCCACGGTGTGATGCTTTCGCGCGCCCAGCCGAACGAACAAACATCGAGCTACGAATCTCAACACAACGGCTTCTTCGAGTACCTTCAAAAAAATATACTTCGGAGAGAAAAAAATATATAGAATATGGCTTTCAAGCTACAGACCGGCGGAGACAGGGCGGGTCTGTGGAGAGTTCAACGAGGAAGCAGCATCGTACACCTCTCTGTACAATCAGGCACAAAAATATGGAGTCTCTTCTCCGTCGCTTTTGTCTTTGGTGGCGATGAGGAGATGAAGTACTGCGAAATGTCACGAGGGCTTCCAGCTACGAACGCCTCCAGTTTTCCCTTTTCAGTCGAGATGAAACGCAGCGTTTTCAAAAGGTTCAAAAGTGTCTGAGCTGGTTTATCGGCGCCACGCCCTCGCGCTCGTTCGGGCGATTAGAAGAGTTGTTTGCTGCTTTGGGGCTGATGTTTAGACTTTTTTGAAAGAGCAAAAAGTGGGATGTAAAGGCATGCTTAGTTTAAAAAAAAAAGTGTCTATGTAATGTAGTTGGTTCTCGAAACGTCAGGCATCGACATACAGAGATGTCCAGATAACTTTAGTTAGTGGATTTTATCTAAAACTATTACAAGGTCAAATTGTCTCAAAAAGTAAAGAGTTTATTAATATTGTTGCAAATTTACAAAGAATTGTTAGATTTGTTTGTGATGGCAGTCAGGAAGTATTCTTCGTAGTGACGCTTTATAGTAGAAGTCTGTAATCCTAGGCCAGGATTCTTCAGTCTTCATCTGTACTCTGTAGTTAAAGTGTCGGACGTTTCGATCTAAGTCCAAAGATCGTCCTCAGTGAATAAAGGACTACTGGGCGGAGCAGGGCCATAGGGAAGTATCAACAACCTTAGAACGTAGCCCAGGTTGAGACAATAGAGAGGTAACAAGCCACATTGAGTATGAACAGGCTAAGATGTGTTACAGCCTTTGGTACCAAGAGAGGAGGGACTTAAAGGGTAACTCCTCCTTCTGGTTTGCGTGTTCAACTCTTTATTCGCTGATGACGATCTTTGGACTAAGATCGAAACGTCCTACACTTCAACTACAGAGTACAGATGAAGACTGAAGAATCTTTGCCTACGACGGACCACTCCCGTACGACCTGAGAACCTACACAGAAGTCTGTAAGTTTGCGAAATGTGGAGAAAGAAATCCTGGCTCCCTTCCCCTCCTGATTGGACCTGAAAGCCTCTCCTCACACTCACACTGGCTGCATCAAAGGAAAAAGCGTGTGCGGCTTGATTAACTGGTCAGAGGAAAACTATTCCCATTGGTTGAAGTAATGACAGAGGGGTTTCTGATTAGCTGCTTTGTTATATTGAATAACTTTACATTCAAATTCAGACCCAGGCGGCTTATTGTACGCAGTCTAAATTTAAATGTGTTGAAGTATGTGTAATAATAGAATTTGTAATAAATCATCAACTGGACGTTTGAGTCGAGCTAACTGAAAATGTTTCACCATCTCCACGTTTCTTTGTAGCTCTAGTGGCCAGAAAGTGTGACAAGCTGGAGGTCTCTTTCAGACTCCGCCTGCCAACATCCCATCTATTGCACTTAATAGTAAATTGCTAAATGAATGAAGCAATTGAACAAGTAAACAAGAGCAGTAGATGGGATGCTGGTAGTCCCATCTACTGCTCTCGTTGGGAGGGGCCTAAGCCTTAAAAACAGACCTCTGAAGCTGGGGACGCAGTACAGGAGTTTTGGACAGATTTTGATCCTCCCTGTGTTTGGGGAGGGCCTTATAACATCTTCTCACAAACGAGGATTTGTTCGTCTGCGTCCTCATGCGTGTCCTTATGCGTGTGGTCTGTGCACTTTGTAGCAGGGCTCTAAGCGGAATTATGTCATGGGGCCCTTACAACTTCAATTTGAGTTGGGATACAGTATATATTATTCCCCCACCCTTCAACTCAACTATGTTTGTAAAAGAAAGTAGACTATACCAAGAAATGAGTTCAATTTTCTTGAAATAAGTACATTTGCGGTTGATTTAAGTAACTAATTTAAATAATTCTGTCTTAAATTAGGAAAGAAATATCTAATCTCACTCAAAATTAGATCAGAACAATATTAACTTTCTTGAAATAAGATTCTTGTTGATGTGTTTTCTTAATTTAAGTGTAAAAATTGGCCAAAGGCTAATTTTTCTTTTTGCAGTGAACAGTTATTTTGAGGAGACATCACAACACCTGTAGTACAAATGTATGCACTATAGAGGGGCCCCTTATGGTCTCGGGGCCCCCCAATAGTGCCTACATTTGTAGGTGTGTGCCCTCAAAATAACTACTGCAAAAAGAAATCTAGAAAGCAAAATGTTCTTAAAATTTGTGTATTTAAGCAACTCATTTCAAGAGATTTGCCAGTGGGGGAAGTGTTTTCACGCTTAAATTAAGAAAAAACATCAACAACAATCTTATTTCAAGTAAATTAATATAATTTTATCTGATTTTGATTGCAATGAGATCATTTTTTTCCATAACTTAACAGTAAAAAAACGTTTGGTTTCTACTTTCTTTTACGAACATAGTCAGGTTGAAAGGGGGAATTGACTGGGGAATATACATCTATCCGAAATTAAATGAAAGTTGCGAGGGCCCCATGGCATCATTTTGCTCCCATGAACGCTCGGGGCCCTAAGCAGCTGCATAGTCTTCTTATTGGGCCGGCCCTGCTTTGTAATCACGTTTTTAACCTCTTAAACCCCACAGGACCCAAATTGGACACACAAGGCGCAGTGGGCCCAAAATAGTTGACAAAAGCTCCATCAAATACCAAAAATTTGACGATTCAATTGTGATTTGAAAAAATAAAAACTCAGGTCCACTGTAAAGAAACGTAAAGTCGGCAATATTGATCATGATTTTTTTTTGTTTTTCATAATTCTTTTGTATCCCAAATTTGGCACGCTGGGGTTTAAGGGGTTAAATCTCAAAGGTTTTTACAATCCTCTAGTATGTCCAGCTTTACTTGCGTTTACACTTTCTGACCACAAGAGCGAAGAAGAAGCAGCTCCTGGAGAAAGAAGCGAAACCTCCTAACCACTGAAATCAATAAATAAATAAATACTAAACCTGTAGATGCCTTTACATCCCACACAGCGCTCTTAGTCTTGAAACGCACATCTTTGGCAAACAACCCCCTGTCATGTCATGTCCTCTCCTTCCTTTAAACATTAGCGTTTCCTCTGGTACTCTGGCCTTGGCTTCAGCTGGGAGCCACGCGGCCCCTCTTCAGCAGTGCGTAGCCTCTATGGGGGACAGGGTCAGGATGCTGCGGTCGTTGGAGAAATTCTCGGAGTCGCTCCATGATCTGAAATAGCAGCAGTGACCGAACGTTAGGGCAAAGAGGAGAGTTGAGCAGGAGGGAAGGCAGCACCTCCGGGGAAAAAAAACAGTAAAGCATGGACACTCGGGAGGGCTCCACCGGGGTAAAAGCTTTCAAAGAGTAGTCATCTGGAGCGACTGGTGCGGAGAGTGTAATGAACTGTATCACCGATGTTGTTGGTAAATCACTTAAGGTGAGACAGTGCATGTAAATATGGAAAATAGTATAGAGATATCCATTTGAACTTGACTTTTGCTGGATTACTGAGATAAATAAATATAAGAAAATAAAAATGTGTATAAGAAATAAAATGTGCAATACATTTTACTGTATGTATGTTTTCTGTCATTTTATGTTTTCATGTAAAAACCCATATGGGCAAATGTATGGGTCCCAAGTGGGTCTTATGGTATCTACGCTCTTCAGACCCACATGGAGCCTATTCAGTCCCACTTTTGCCGCTATGGGCGAACCCATGTGGGGCCCACGTTGCTTTGCTGGCTGTAATATGCCAGGTTTAAATTGATAGTTTTATTTTGTTGATGTACCAGTTGTTCAGATGGATTTTATAGATCTTTTTAAAATTTAAATTTTTGAATAAACTAGTCATTAGTGAAAACATTTTGCCTTGTTTTTTTTGGTACAAATCTCTCAAAAAAGTTTACATCCCCTTTTAATCTTTTGGTCATTTTTCATAGAATCTGAATGATAACACAAAAATCTTTTCCCCACTCATGGTTAGTGGTTGTGTGAAGCCATTTATCGTCAAAGAACTGAATTTACTCTTTTGAAATCATAATGAAACAGAAACTACTCAAATGTCCCTGATCTAACGTTTACATGACCTTCAACAACTGCCATGAAAATTGCTCAGGAGCAAAGAAAAACTCACTTCAGCTGAAATACAGGACTCTAACAAAATGTATGTTTGTTTCAAGATGATGTAAACTTTAGATCAGGGACATTTGGCTATAGTTTCTAGTTGAAAAGCGTAAACAAACAGGTTTTTTGACAATAAATGGCTCCACGCAAACACTAACCATTCATATTCTATGAAATGCATAAGTTAAGTTGTAAACTTTTGGCCACAACTGTACTTCCATGGAGAAACACTGAACCACCTTATTTAGAAGTTTAGGTAATTTATTTGATCCCAGGTGAAAGTTTATATGTAGGGAGCAAACTGGCCCAAAAAAATTAAAAAATAAATTAGAATTTTGCCTGCAGTGTCTCCCCTTAAGACACAAACACTATGTTAGATCTCACGTTCTGAAATTCAGCCAATTCTTCTGTTATCGTAGGCAAAGATTCTTCAGTCTTCATCTGTACTCTGTAGCTGAAGTTCTAAGATTGTTGACACTTCTCTATGGCCCTGCTCCGCCCAGTAAACAACCTTAGAACTTAGACAATACAGAGGTAACGAGCCATATTAAGTATGAAGGCTAAGATGTTTTCCTACCTTTAGCACCAAGAGAGGAGGGACTTAGAAGTTAACTCCTCCTTCTGGGTTACCCTTAAGAGACCCACAGCGTGCTCAAGTCTTTATTAAGCTGATGACGATCTTTGGACTAAGATCGAAACATCCTACACTTCAACTACAGAGTACAGAAGAAGAATCTTTGCCTACGATGGGCAACTCCTGCACGACTGAGAACCTACACAGACAATTCTTCGGTTTTGTAAAATATACAATGCAACCTCAAACTAGATTTTACAAACATACATTGCAAACCTAATCACAATACTACAAATTATGATTTTATTAAAATGGTACAGATCTAAACCTCAGAATCCAGAACTGAAGAAGCCTCAATCCTCAACAACCCAGTTCAGATGACTACTTTTTGAAACCTGCACAAGTGTAATTCTTTCTTTTGAGGTTCGAATCATTTCAAAACACCTTTAGCCTTTCATGATCGAGTGCAGAGGAGGCAGTAGCTGAGTGTGTCAATAATGGAAAAGTGAAATGTTAAATAATGGATGGAGTTGAGTAATACAGGTCTCACATCGAGGGTTTTCCCGAGGTTCCCGCTCGCCTCATCAAACATTTACGTGTGAAAGAAGTTTGGGGATAAAAATAAACAGCGTTATGGAATAAAAGGTCTACTCGTCTAACTTGCATTACTCAACGCAGAAAACATGGAGGTAGAAATAAATCTGGAAACACACTCATTCGTCAATACATGTTTTGTTAACTAGTATAATTTCATTTTGGTGAAATAAACAAAACTCTACCCTTAACTGTGGCGTGTGTCATGGCCATAACACAATGGTAACGCTGTCGGTCATCAGTGTGTGGCTCCGTTGTAGGTAAAATATCATGAAAAGGAAAGACGGCCTATTGACGTTCCAATCACATGACGCTCACATCAGCTCATCTCATTCTTTGGGCACATAGGGGGTAATGAAAAGTAACCTATGCTATTTTGTGGCCGTGTTGCACCAGATTTAACTTTTGAAATCATTCTCATTATGGTATTAGGGCCACAAATCTGACATGTTAATGCGAGAATTCTCTGTGAGTGGAAAATGCACAAACAATTGACCTTTCGCCGAGCCCCGCCCCAGAAAACAGCCATTGTCCAATCATCGTTACTAGCCAAAACCTCATCAGGAGCGGTGCTTGCTATAGCTTATTCGCATTGGTAAAACTAATTTACCATCCGCCCACACGGTCAGCGCAGAGTTACATGTGGCGTTATCGTCAGATCTCGTCACAATATAGCTGTTTCCGTTCATGGAACATCGAGAGGCACATGGGTCTTGATATTTCCGCAGCGGGAGGTCTTGTTCTGCCATGATTTGGATTATTTATTATAGTTTTAAAGACAAGACTTGTCCGTTCTACCAGGCAGCACTGGGAGCGCGCACGGACATCACGGGGTAAACATTAGCACAGCCGCGGAGAGAGTGAGTCTACCCCGCACCGGCCGGAGAGAGAGAGCCCAGACTGGGGAAGTTTCACCTGGCTGTAGGGCAGACATGACGGATCATAGCTCGTGAGACATAATTTTCAGATTTTAGATGCAGACTTAAGAGGAGTTCGACCAGTTGGCTGTGCTGGTGCATTCGACGGAGAGGTAACGGCGTTGAGACGGTGCTTTAGCCTCGATAGCTGTAGTGTCCCATTCGATGCACATTTTAATAATTTAGATATACAGTATCCATCCACTCCACTGCATAATGTAACCAATGCTGCTTCAGTCTGGAGGATATCGCTCAGGTATTTCTCCAAAAGAGCCACTAACACACACTTCTCCTGGCTTTGAAATGCATTGAAGCTCTATCGGTGCTCCCATTGTTTGACCGACCTAGCAACACTAAGTAAAGGGGTGGGGCTTGGCGAAAGGTTTGGTATTCCTAATTTTGCACATGAGCAAATGCTTGGTATATGTCCCCCATAGTGTTTCTGGACCTAAAACTCACCAACTGATACCACAGATCTATTTGTTTAGTTAAATCCAGGTGGAAACTGTTTTTTGTTGTTGGCCAGGCAGTGTACTGTATCCGCATCTCAAATTTCCTACATTCACATCCTCTTTTTTCCTGTCCTCCACCTCAACCAAGCGCTACATGCCAGTAAAAGCTTGTGTAACACCATCTGAAACCCTTCAATACATTTTATTTCCCAAATCAAATTCTAAAAAAAAAACCTTTTTCAATTTCAAATGTCTGAAGCTCTCACATCACATGGACATCAAACAGGAAAAGGAACAACATTATGCTGATTTGAGACATAGAAAGACATAGACATACATGTACATGTACATATAGTGTATACAAAACACCCAAGGCAACCGCGGCCCCATGCAACAAGACACACACAGTAGGGCAAGCACGTATAAGGCTTCGGTATTCGGTACAAAAAGTGGATTACATAGACAAGTAGCAAAAAGACTACACTTCCCAGCAGCCTCTCTGGCTCCCACGCCCCGCATGAAGGACTTTGAGACGGTCGAAACAGTCGCGAAGTGAGCGAAATGAACTAGAACGTTCTGGGGCAAGTGAATTATTTCCTATGGAGATGGAGTATACTTCAGTTTCGGAGAAGCAGACAGGAGCAAAGCTGAGCGTCGACCGGATTCAATGGTCCAGTGAGCGGCACGAGGCGTTTAAGTTCAGCAGAGAAGGAGATAAAAGAAAGTTTTTAGACTTATGCCATGTTAAAATGTTGTTACTTTATCAAAAACATACCTAAACTCTTGTTTTGAGATAAATCATGCTCCAAAACAAAGTTATAATGTTGTTCCTTTGTCAAAAACAGACCTGGAGTAAGAATTTCACTTCAATCACGTAGTTTTAACTTCTTCTACGGTTACAGCTCTTCGTTCTGTACTTCCTGGTTATATACTGTTAGACTGTTAGAACCTGAAGTCCTGCACATTTTTAAAGCCCATAATCCAACATCAGGTCGGTTCTGAGCCTCTCATTTCTCCACTCGCTGCTTCTACAGTCACGATTAAACCAGAAATAAACCAGGAGAAAACTAGGTCTAAACCAGGTCTAAAATCAGACAATATACACGGACTGAATCTGGATTGAACCAGGACCTAACCAAGAAGTAAACCGGACTAAAACAGAGACTGAAATCCAGGTCAAAACCAGGACCAAACTAAAATAGACAAATCAGGGACAGAATGAATCAATGATTACCCTGGACTAAACCCAAGGACTCCATCAGAAATAAACCGAGAGAAAACCGGGTCTAAACCAGGTCTAAAATCTGACAATATTACAGACTGGATCTGGATTAAACCGGGACTAAACCAAGAAGTAAACCGGACTAAAACAGAGACTGAAATCAAGGTCTAAAGCAGGACCAAACTAAAATAGACTAAACCAGAGACAGAATGAAACAATGATTACCAGGACTAAACCCAAGGACTCCATCAGAAATAAACCAAGAGAAAACTGGGTCTAAATCAGGTCTAAACCTGGACAATATCACAGGCTGAACCAGGATTAAACCAGGACTAAACCATGAAAGAAACCAGTGTCAAAACTCTGGACTGGAACTTGGACTCTTTTCATCGCGGAGACAAATATTATTGTCACTGCTCGAGTATTGTCAGCAAAATATACTTCTAAAACTGCTATTATACATTGCAGTAGTACTCATTTATTATATTTCAGCTGCACGGAAGGAAAAAAATTGTGATGTTGCAGCCCTACATGACAGAGCTGCTATGTCCACGACCGAACGGCTCAGAACTGATCCAATATCACATTATTGCCTTTCAAAATGTGGAGGACAGTTTGGGGGTTTGAACAATGACGTAATTGTTCCAGGAAGTAGAAAACGAAGCACTGCAGAAGTCGACATGAAGTGGAATACTGCTCCAGGTCTGTTTTTGACGAGGGAATAACGTTATAACCTGGTTAAAAGCTTGAAAAAGCCGATTTAGCCTGATGTGTTACATTTTTACAAAGGTACTTTACATTGACATGATATTCTCCGTTTCGTGGAGCTGCTACTTCACAAACAAAGCGGAGACCTGTTCCTTTAGCTGTGGATTTAAATGACTCAAAGTGTGTCACTGAAGTTCAGATGTTGTTAACCAGCAAAAATATGACTCCATCTACAATATGCCCGCTGTCGGCAAAACCTGCTCCATCTCAACATCTCCTGCTTGCTTCCCCAAACCGAGCCAGGTTCAGATTACAGCAGAACTAGTTTGATTTCTAAAAATATTGTATCTATTCCCTGTATACAATAGCTACACTCTGATATCCTGTTTAGACTTTGCAAAAAAATAACCCTTTACAATCACCAATATTACGCTAAGTTACTGTATATTCAAAATGTTCAACTCATAAATAAATATATGTTCCAATAAAAATATTCCAATGCAAGTTCTGAACATGAGTACTACAAATTTCACACATTTTCGCATACTCCAAACTGCGCAGGTCTAAAAGTACATATCATTTTGGCATAATACATTTGGCAACACTCTCATGCGCGTCCCTCCAGCTGCGCACTAGCCAAAACTCAGCCGTGCGCCAATGTCCCGGGCCGGAAAAGACCGGCCAGCTACAAACAACTTGGCTCCAAATAAATACTTTGTTATTACACGGATTACAGGTCATAAATAGATTCGATAGATACTGGGAATGCAGAGTACGGAATCGAGCGAGTACAAGTCTTCTCTGTGTGGCAGTTTCCTAGCATTAAGGCCATAGACGTGGATCCCCTCTCGCGAAAGACAAACTCCTTCTGGGTTCGATCGGGACGGCGAGAGCATAGGAAGTCCTAATTCAGAAGTTGATTGTTGTGTTTGTAGCAGACGCGAGCGCGAGTCACAATGCGGTCCGGAGCCGCACGGACGAAAGTGATGCAGAAGCAAAAGGGAAAAGAATCCGATGGCGTCTCCGAGCCAGGGTTAGCGCGGCGATCAATCATCCCCCGAAGGAAGACGCAGGGATTGAAGGGTGGATTCGGGGGAAGGAGGGGCTCGTTTGTGTTCGGGACTCAAAGCGTACTGCGGCTGGGAGGGCCGATAAGACCGTGTACAAATATATTATGTTGAAGTTTTTATCCAGTTTGAGTTTTTTAGAGAAGTCACTGTGATGTGGGTCAAAAGGGGCGTGTCCAGGGGAAGGGGGCGTGGCCAGGGAGGTATGGGCCAACCCTGGTTGACCACATTATAACATGAGAAGAGGCAATGAGAGGGGCCGGTCCAACCTATAAGCAGTGGAAGTATTATTAAACCGGGTCAGAACCAGGGCTAAACCAGGCCTAAACTAGGACTAAACCAGGTCTAAACCAGGACTAAACCAGGTCAGAACCAGGGCTAAACCAGGGCTAAACCAGGCCTAAACTAGGACTAAAGCAGGTCTAAATCAGGACTATACTAGGACAGAAACAGGTCTATACCAGGACTAAACCAGGTCAGAAACAGGTCTAAACTAGATCTAAGCCAGGTCTAAACCTGGACTAAACCAGATCTAAACTAGAACTAAACCAAGTCTGAACTAGGACTAAACCAGGACTAAACCAGGTCTAAACTAGGTCTAAACCAGGTCTAAACCAGGTCAGAACCAGATTTAACCAGACCTAAACAAGGTCTAAAGTTTAGACTATACACTAGGTCTAAACTAGGACTAAACCAGGTCTAAACTA
>OMNZ01035666.1:0-12603 GCA_900303255.1 Lesueurigobius sanzi | reverse complement strand
CCTTTCTTAGCATCATTTATACCCCACGAGATGAGATCTTGTGTGGAGCCCCAGTCCCAGGGACATTGACAGTCATCATTTCTATTTTCTAACAATTGCTCCAACAGTTGTCCTTTTTACACCAGGCTGCTTGGCAATTGCCCCGTAACCCTTTCCAGCTTTATGAAGGTCTACAATTTTGTCTCTGGTGTCTTTTGGACAGCTCTTTGGTCGTGCCCATGGAAGCAGCTGGACTCTGACTGACTGTGGGGTGCACAGGTGACTTTACTGAGTTCAAAGAGGTGGTGGGTGGTGATTAGTTGTGGGGTAAAGGTGGACTTTTTTTAAAGGTAGACTGCCAGCTCTTTGAGGGTCATAATTCTTGCTGATTCTCATGTGTGCAAATACTTATGAACCCCAGTAACATACAAATAAATCTTTAAAAAATCATACAATGTGATTTCCGGATTTTTCTTTTTTAGATTATGTCTCTAACAGTGGAAATGCATCTATGATGAACATTTCACACCTCTCCCTAATTTCTAAATGGGAGAACTTGCAAAATTGCAGGGTGTGCAAATACTTGTGACCCTCACTGTATAAGTAGACATCAGAACAAACCTGAGGTTTTTTTTTTACTTCCTGAATGCATTTCCAACATCCAGGTGATCCCACCTAGAGTTTATAGTGTTTTCTTGCTCCTTACTCCGCAGGTGCTGCTCATCCAGACTCTTGTGATTTCTACTTTCGCTCCACTGTCCTTGGCACCAGTCCTAGTTTTAGAGCCTTGCCACAAGAACCAAGGTAGAGAAAAATAAACCTCTCTTTAACGCAGCCCTAAGGACATAAGGGAATGTTGTGCTACTTACATCATTTCAAACATCCCCACTATTTTCAAAGAGTTCTTTTGATTTTTCATTATCAACTTGTTCCCTGCCAGAAACATTTTTTTTTGCTTTATTTGGTTTTAAATAATCCTGTTGACTTTGGTTGTTTCTTCTTATTCTGTTGAATCACGTCAGAGATAGAACACGAATAAAGCCCATGATCCATCATCAAACTTCCTGCACTCAAAGTGTGTTCATTACAGTGCCCCTGATTTGCTACAGTAGCATGCCTGAAAGTTAGAGCTTGCTTTTCCACTACTGCCTGCAGAGGGTGCTCAAGGACTATTTGAAATCCTGACCAGCCCAGTCTCTCACTCCTTATGCTTTTATTCTCTACAAATATATTATGTAAAATTAAAAAAATGTTAAATAACAATGTTGAGTTACCCAAAATAATGCTTTTAAACCTCAATTACCCATAACATGTCCACTTTAAAGGGGGGACAAGTTCCTACATCAGAACGGACATGCTCACAATGATGAGGAGGAGACGGCAGATGAGAGTTGCCATCGGACCATGATCGACCGGTTATTGGAGAGAAACGCCTCATGTATTCCACACCATGAGCCCAAACTGTACCGCGCTGCTGCTTCTAAGACCAGATCCATCCCTGACTTCAACATCCTGGGCTTCCCTGACTTCTGGGGTCACCTACCCCCACAAGGACACGAACCCATGGCCCCACGGAAACCCAGTGTGCAGAGGTACGCTGCACGTTTGAGATTAGACGTTATGCTTTATTTGTGCACATTTGAAGACTGATTGAATAAGTGAATATATAAGATGGAGATGCACTGCTGATTGTGGGCCACTGACATTTTCTCTATGATGTTGGTACATTCTCCTGTGCAATAGTTGTTTAGTTTCTCCAGTATGTTGTGCATTACCATCTTCTCTGCAACAAAAAGATTCAAATCACATGGCTCTGTGTGTGGCTGGGTTTCTTTCAAATGCACCATATAGAAATATGGCAAAGATTCTTCAGTCTTCATCTGTACTCTGTAATTGGGGTGTAGGACGTTTCACTCTTTATCCAAAAAGCTTTGTCAGTGAATAAGTAGACTTGACACGGTCGTCAAGGTCAAATTTATCTATAAAGCACATTTACAAACAGCAGGTACTGCCCCAAAGTGCTGTGGGGGTTCATACAAATAAAAACAATCCACATTTTAATACAAATAGGCAAAAATAGAATAACCATAAGAAAGTTTTTAGCTCAACAACTCGTGGGTTGTTGACCTGAAAACTCAACAACCCACGAGTTGGTTGTTGAAGAAATGAGCAGCAATTAGGTGTGAATAGGCCAGATATTTTTCCAACCTTTAGAACCCGGTCAACTCCTCCTACTGGTTTCTTCTCAAGAGATCCACAAGCCTGTCAAGTCTACTCATTCGCTGACAAAGCTTTTTGGATAAAGAGCAAAACGTCCCACACTCAGAAGACTGAAGAATCTTTGCCTACGATGGGCAACTCCTGTATGACTGAGAGCCTACACAGACGTATATAGAAATATATTAGTAAAACGTTTGTAATGAGTTGAATAAAATTGATTCACTGAACTGATTCACATTATTTTAAGTGTATAATTTGGCATGTGGAGTGAACCCGCTACCCAGAAAATGAATGATTATAGCCATGTGTCCCAGCCAAAGATTTGAATGTGTGGGTCAGCCACATACTGAGTGCACAACAAAGCCCTCAGACACTGTTTGCTGAATCACTGGATGTGAGTCTGTTAGATTTACCACATAGCAGTTGTCAGACGGAGCATGTTAGTGGGACAGAACAGGATCACGGTGTCCTCTCCTCTTCTTGTACCTGTCTAACACTCCGCCACACACTTTTTTCTTCACTTATTACTGTCTTCCACCCCCTGCAGATTTCTCAGCCTTCCTGTCACATTCCATTATTTCTTCATCTTCTCTTTCATTGCAGCTTCTCTCTGCACTGCAGCTGAACTGACAGTCAGAATAGCCTTTTTCTGGAGCTGTGTCTTCTCCAAATTGGCCTCAGCAAGTCTATCTATAATGTTTTTTATCATACCTCCCTTTTGCCATCAGACTTTTTGCAGGGGAGATCTAGTTTAGCCCATCTGTCTGACTTTAGAGCGAGTCCAGTATGTGTTATTTTTCGTGGTTTGCCATTGTAAGATAGATCTAGTGAGTGCTTTATGGTTTAGAATAGTAATATATCTAACAAAATATAAATAGACATAATGTGTAAAAGAAAATAACAATGAAACTAATTAATTAATTCCTTAGACCCCCTTTCTCATGTATTCCTATTGATCTTTTTATGTGATTTATGCCTGGTGACAAAAAGTGGCACCGTGTTCATGCAGTGTTTCAAATTACAACTCGTTTCATCAAGGTTTGCTTTAAAGTCTTATCTATAAAGAGTCACAGTCATATCCATAAATCATAATCTAGATGAGATCAAGGTTAATAAAGTAGAACTAAACTAGAACTTTGCCATATCACCTTTCACCAAAACTGGTGAAACTGAAAGAGCAGGACTAAAGAGGCTCTAAAACCATAAGTTGTCTGGTACAGGTAGAAGTTTTAAAACTATGTACTAAATGCATATTGCACTGTGGAGGTAGACAGTGCAGGTTATTGCCAGCTATAATGCAAACTTGCTGAGATTCACGTACTTATATATTCTGTGGGTGTTTTTGTACTTGGTACTGAATTAAAGTCAACCCAAACACAGAGACCCAAAGAGACATCTGTTTGTTTAAAGCGGCATGGAAAATTCCCCTCCCTGTGCTTTGCATCCCAATGCACAGCACATCTCTTCTTCATCTCTATGCTGATTGCTGCAGTGCCACAGTGTCTTATACTTGAGCCTCCACAACCAACAGTGGCTTGTAAGCACAGGAAGCTTATTCACAGTTATTTATCTGCCTTTAGAATTGAATACCCCACTTAAGTATCAGCGACTGAGCTCCATTTCCACTCAAGCAAGTTCATTTGAAAGTCTTCTGAATACTCTGAATCCCATCATCAAAAGCTTTTTCTCTGTCACTGATATGTCTGAGAACAGTTAAAGCTACTTATTTTCATTGTTAATTTAGTTATACACCACAATGAAAATGAAAGCCACATAGTTTTAAGCCATAAGTCTGAACCTTGAACAAACGGTGTCTGCCTGACAGCTGCTGGAGAACATGGCTTTGATTCCTTGATCAGCAGGTCTCAATATCGACGCAGTCAGTGTGCTATTCATCAATCCAGATTTTACAGCTTTTGAAACATCTTCTAGTAATTTTTATGATGAATCTTTGAAGGGATCAGCGAGATGGCACACGCAAGCCCAGGGTTTGTTTTTCATTGTAAAACAGAGATGTACAACTTTTACCAACATGGAGTCACTCTAGCTAGCCACTGCGACTCTGCGCGGCACGACTATGGACCAACCTGACCAGCGTGTATGTATAAGGGAAACTTGAGGACCACGAGGAAGCAATTAAGAGGAGAACAGGCTAATTCTACACAAAAAGGCCCCGCCCGGTATGAAACGCAGGACCTGACTTGCTGTGAGGCAAGAATCCTAACCACCTTTAACAATAGCGTAAGCAACAATAGCAGCTTAAGCACAAAAATAAAATTTAAAAAAATCCACTCCATTATCTTTGAACCACAAAAATACTATATTCCAAACGACAGACTCTTACTACCAGAGAATTGGCTTAAGACCTGTCAAGGAAAGAACCCATTGTTTGCGATTGACCATAAGGAGAATTCAAAATTGCACAATCCTAAATACTTATATCATAGTGGCAAGTATTATCATCTGTGTAAAGTAACAGAGAGTAACAATTTACAAACAGTCAAGTTACTTTCCTTTTTGGTTGTGCTTTTTGCATTTCAACCTGGCTCCTCTGAGACATTTTCTCAGCATTTTCAAGAGGTCGACAGAAGCTGACATTTAAAAATGTTAAAGATGCAATTTCCTGTTGACCTTAATCTAATTATGCTGCCAGTTTGTTGGTGCTCATCTAGAAGAGAGAGTTCAGGAGTCTGCAGTCCCTTAACAGACCGGATGCTAGTGCCTTTTTCTCTGGAAACTTTATGAGTAAATTGTCCCAGGTGCAGAGTTAAATTAGATGTGCTACAAAAAATCCTTTCAAACTCACTTTACGCCATGTGTTACCAAGCAATATCTCTTACCTGGAGTATAATATAGGCACTACTCTATATTGATGATCAGCTTATACACATAGATTGATGCATTTCGTATCCTAAATTGAATTCAGATTGAATTGAGATTGTCAGATTGAAATGTAATTGATGAAACTTTACCTTTAACCTAAATACACTTGGTATCTATCAATGTTCTTAATAAGGGGCACTGTGGTCAACAAGTTTGTTTGATTATTGTTCTGTGCCTACTCTGTAGATAAACTTGCCTCCTGGTCTTTATAGTCTTGTTTTATGTCATTCAGGCAGAAAGTATTGGAGGACATCCAGCGCTTCCTCAATACAGATGACATCATCAACACAGTTGTTTTTGACTTGGAGGACAGCAGGTACGTGGCTGTATTTTCAGCATATCCTTATGCAACAGAGCAACACTTAACACAAAGTTTGTTTATCAGTCTGCAGTGCCCGTCTGACAGCACAGTGTCACTCAAGTTCTTCTCCAAGTTTGAAAGTGGCAACCTCAGGAAGGCCATTCAGGTCCGCAGGTAAGCCCCAAACCATAAAATAACAATCAAGACTTCTGTTTCACTCTGAGGCACACATGAGTGTAAAGTTATTACTCATGTTATTCTTCAGATTTGAGTATGACCTGATTCTGAACGCAGATGTGAACTGCTCTCAGCACAGTCAGTGGTTTTACTTTGAGGTCAGTAACATGGAGCCAGGGGTCCCGTACCGCTTCAACATCATCAACTGTGAAAAGACCAACAGCCAGTTCAACTATGGTAAGTCACAAAGGTTTTATGTTTTAGAGGCTGCAGTAGCACACATTCATAACATTGGCATTGTTTGCATGTACTGATGACATATGTGTTATGAATGGTTGGACTGAGTCTCTTTGTTAGAACAGAGCAGAGCAGTAGTTCTGAGGTTGCCTCTCACTAACAATGTCTGCCCTTTGTCGCTTTCTGTCAGGCGGAGACAGATTGTTTGGTGTAGCTCTGATCTTTGACCCGTCACTGAGTGACAGTTGATGAAGCTTTGTACAGACATCTCTACAGCCATAATAGACCATCTATTACAGCTAAAGCCTCACAGAAATTGACTTACAAAAGGGCATTCCTCCCATAGCATCTTCCATTTCATATACAGGTACACCTCACACACTCATTCATGCAGTGTACTTTCCAGCAAGAAATAGTCTTTGATAACTTCCCCTGGGAAATCAGTTTCATCTCAGGGAAAGATGAATGAAAAGAAGAAAGGCTTGTCTCAAATAGATGTATTGTTTTGAAAATGACTTCTCCCATGAAAGATTGTAATTTCCGGACAGACGGAGGGTCAGCTGTATTTTAGACCTCTGAATGTTGATGCATTTGAAGGTGAATAGAGTTTTGCAGGTGCTGAACAAAATGGGACCTTTGTTGGGTCCGGGTCACCAGGGTCATCGCATGGGCTTTAGAGTTAGCAGGAAATATGTGCTTTGTGATGGATAGACTGCTCTACCAGTACTACCTGTGTTTGTAATGACAGTGCTGCTGTAAGAACATGCTCGCTCTCATCTCATTTACACTGTGTCTCTCTGTGCGGCACGTAGCCTAGACCAGGGGTATCCAACCTTTTTACCTTGCGGAACATAAATGCCAGCGAGCTACTTATACTTCAAAGAAACACGTGTAACAAGGACTCTAGGACTGCCAAGATGATCATTCAACTCAATAAAAGAAAATTACTGTAGTTTCTGTTTTATACTTTGCTATGTTTGGAGATATTTCAGAACAACAAAAATGCATCTAAAATGTGACTCATCAAGCGTATGTAGGAATGTAGAAAGCCTTTGGCGAGCTACTGGGGAAGGACTAACAAGCTACTAGTTGGAGATCCCTGGACACACAGTAGAGGTTTTGTAGCCTAAACCTCTAGATCCAGGCTGCATCACCTATACTGGGCACTGGGCAGTCAGCCTCAGCATCATGATGATTTCCTCATTTTTTAAATTTGTTTGTTTATTTGGTTGGGAGTCTTGGGGTCATTTCCATCCGTTGTCCCACACTCGCACTCAAAAACACACTGTCATTCATCCTGAACTATTGCATGCAGAAAGGCCCCGGGCCCTTCTAGCTGTGAAGCCGCCCTGAACTGTCCCATATAACTAAGCCAATGGGAAAAAAATAATAATATTGCTTCTTTCTGTATCAGGAATGCAGCCCGTACTGTATTCTGTGAGAGAGGCCCTCGAAGGCAGGCCACACTGGGTCAGGACTGGAACTGAAATCTGCTACTACAGGTATAAACATTGTCAGGTCGCATCTATCCTTGCAACTCTCTTCAACCTTTTGACAAATACAGTGAAAATACTTCAGTACACTTAACTTTTATATGTGTTGCTCTTGCTGTGTGTCCTGCAGAAACCACTTTTGTCCTGTTCGTGGCAGGAAGACAGCAACCTTTTATACTCTGACATTCTCTGTCACATTCAAACACAGTGATGACGTGTGTTACTTGGCGTACCACTACCCACACACATACTCTGCACTGAAGGTACCCATGATCCTCTGTTACCCCTCTCTCTCAGTTTTTGGTGTGCTGTTTTTCCATATTCTCAAATTAGAATAATAGAAAACATCTTTTTGTGTAAGTGTGTCACTTGTGCATACTGTGTCTCAGGCGCATCTGAAGGTACTGCAGAAGTCAGTGGATCCTTCCAAAGTGTTTTTCCGGCAGCAGACTCTGTGTGGCTCTTTGGCAGAAAACCCCTGTCCCATTGTCACTATAACTGCTTGTCCCGCTAGTCGAGGCTGGAAGGATTTACATCAGCTACGTGAGTTACTTGCTACTCTTAATGTTTCGTCGTAACATTTTAACATTTTGCTTAATTAATAATGGATTTATAATTATTGTTACACTGCCTGGTTAACTGTAAATTTTGTCGACTAAATCTTAATTTAGTCATAGCTATGATTGTATTCAAACATAATTAGTGATATTCTCTTCTTCATGGAGCTTCTCCCACACGAACAAAGCACTGACCTGTTCTTTTGACAGTGAATTTGATGATATGAGGCACTTTCAAACTGACTGTAGTTCACATGTTTTTAGTCCCTTCGTTTTTTTATTTTATTTAGCCATCTGTACAGTGAGGGGGTCATTTACTAATCTAGGCGTTAAATTGCGAGTACTGCTCAAAATTAGCAACTACTATTTCATGGTCGTGTTGCTTCTGATTTGTGATTAGAAACTGTGCATATTATTAGTGCTGCAGATCTCATGCGTAAATTAGTTTACAGTGTGAGCCGAAAATAGGCTACGTGCAAAAGCTTGTGCTTTTGCTGCTGCTTATAATAAACCCTCTCAGCGCCTTCGAGAGGACAGCCACATATAACAGTTATGATTGAAAATGACAGATACTAATTCCTCATTAAAAAAGCCAAATTATTTTTATATGCTAAATCAAATATGGAGAAAGACAGGTTCAAATTTGCGCAAAATAAATGCCCTCCATGCACGCTCATCCAGAGCTGTATCCGCACTGCAAAAGCCTCTGGTGATGAGCTACAGCAGCGCAGGCCATGGACACAGGGCACACAGTGACCAGCTGAACTTGAGACCGAGGGATTCAAGGATTTGACTATAGCCTCTTCCACAGCCGTGCTGAAAACTGGATAATGTATAAAAGGACAGAATACATGCATGGCTCGCACCCGAGAGACACCATGCAACAGGTGAACGCAGAGCAGGCGAGTCCTTTCTCCCCATCATATGTCGTGTCCAGACTCTTCCCTATACATGGGGGAGACTCCTGAAATCCATTTGATGGACAGCTGCTGTGAACTGCTCTAGTTTAAACGTAATAAGTGAGACACAAGGCCAAAGTGCAGCAGGTAAAGTGTGTTTTCTTTATAACCCGTACAGGGTCAAAACAGCATACTTTTGTAAATGAGTCATATTCACGCATTTGAAATAATTTTCAATGCCACATTGATTCGCACACTGCATTATTGTGACCTGTGGAAAGGTTCTGCTTCTCCACGTGGTCATTTTTCATGCAGTTTTCCTAATCCAAATACGACAGCTCCCGCTAATCAATTCCATTTTTATTTTCTCTGCCTTGCATATCCATGACGTCTCATGAGCCGAATTTGTGCTGTGGCCTTTATTAGACACGCAAATCTCTACTGCACATGCTTTTTGTTCCACTTTAGCGCATACTCTTACGTGTGTGCAAATGCTTAGTAAATGTCCCCCTGAATCTGAAGGGTCATGGGTCTGAACAAGTCTTTCTTTGTCAGAATCAATTTATTCCCATATACTCGGTCAATAACAGATGGATTTACCTGGGAGTATTTTTGTTGTCTATGTTAATATAGGAGCCTATGAGTGGAGCTGCAAACCACACATCCTGGCAGAGACAGATATCCCGCGTTTGTTTACTTTGCAGTAGTAAATTGAAACTCAGTCATCCTTTACTCATGGAAATATGAAGAAATAATTTGTTTAGAAAAACCCACCTGGGAGTCACCGTTGCATTTCCATATTAGAAGTCTATTACAGTGGACTCGTCAAGCATCTGTTTCACATGGGAAAGCACTGACCATGTTTTTGGATCCATCACAGTATTTTAATTTCATTCATGAATCCAAATAACATGTTATAGTAGCCCCAAGTGTATCAGTATTCACGACACGGTGAGGCTGTGTTTCGTTTTTATGCTGCTAAAATCTGGAACAGTTTTTATAAAGATATGATACAGGTCTCAACTCTGACAATGTTCAAAGGAGGATAAGAACAGTTCTTTGTAGAGGTACACGACAGCTGAAAACATTTTATCTGCTACTCTCTACTATGTTTATTATTCATTGGACTCTGATTGTTTACTCTGAATGATTCATTTCTCGTTCTATAACTTCTTCGCAGGTAATCGCTCCTACATTGTGCTGACTGGAAGGGTCCATCCTGGCGAGTCCAATGCCAGTTGGGTAATGAAGGGAACTCTGGAGTTTCTGTGCAGCAGTGACCCGGTAGCCCAGAGTTTAAGAGAAACCTTTATCTTTAAGATCATCCCAATGTTGAACCCCGATGGTGTCATCAACGGCACGTGAGTAAAGCTGCTAAAACTTGCAAGTACATTATCACCAGACATTTTTAGCCATTTTTTTGTGTCTGTCTGAGTGGTCTTGGTGTATATTTTTGGGCAATTCCCTTTGGTGCTACATGATAGGGCTATCATTACTTGCTGCCTCTAATTCCCTCATCGCTCATTGATTCCTTGCCCAGAAAAGACGAGTGGTAGTAATAAAACTGAACTTTGTCCAAATTCAAACTAATTAAAAATGTGTCAAAATCTCAAAAGATTCACAAACTACAGCTACATTTAAATGCATTTCATGTGTCTTTGTTTTTGTTCATAGAAACCGCTGTAATCTGAACAGTGAGGATCTGAACCGCCAGTGGTGTAAACCTGATCCAGTCCTGAGTCCAACCATCTACCACACCAAGGGCTTTCTCTATTACCTCAACAGCATCGGACGAACTCCTCTGGTACTCAATTTACCTAACGCTAAAGTAACACAGCTGTGGTTCTCAACTATTTTATTTATGTATATATATATATATATATATATATATATATATATATATATAGCTTTCAGGACATAATTAGGCCACGACCCAAATAAAAATGTCCATTTAATTTCAGGTAAATCTTTGACCCTTATCTCTTCAGTATTTGAAGCTAAGCCGTGTTGGTTCGAGTGTCAACTGTGGCTACATACTTAGCTTAACACTATGTGAAAAGTGCAATTAAAAGTTGTATTTAAAACATTTTAGGGAAAAATAAAGCCAAAGATGAAACAGTGTTTTGAGAGTAGAATTTAAAACTAAATCTTAGTTTGGCAAAAAAATAACAATCTCACTAAGAGGCTAATGAATTTTAAGTTTTAAGGTATTTCCATCGTCTACTTTGCCTCAAAATGCACTGCTGCTGGCATTGTCTCAATCTCTGAAAATGTACAAATGGACTTGATTGTACTAAAATTGTCTTTAATTTTCTCTTAGAGCCATTGTAATAAAATTAAATCAAATGTAACATTCTGAAATGGTTCTGATAGGCTTCAGCAGTGCACAAGGAAACTAACAACATCACAAATCTATCTCATAGTCACCTTTAATGATGCCACAAATCAATTCCATTTTTTTTTTTCTATTGAAGATATTCCTCAAGCAGCACATTTTCAGATCAATAGAAAGTTTATTAACTACAGACTTAATGGTGATTGTCCCATTTGGATTTGGAATTAACAACACTGAGCAGAAAATGTGTTTGGAAGGTAGGAAAGGTATGGCTGGCCAACACGGGGATGCACCTGCCTGTTTGTGCTTTCCTCCAACTGAATCAAATGTAATGAGATGTTAATGAGAAAGGCCTATAATGAATTGACCTTCATTGGCTTTTTTTAATTGGTTCAGATTAGAGAGATGTGGTGTTTTTAGTCTAATTTACCACACTGCTGAGAAAAACAAGCTCTGTCTTAGTATTTTCAAAGAACAATCAGCATTAAAATAACTAAAACACCAGATCAGACTATTATTATTGAGTATTTCTTATGATTCAAGAGTTACTCAAGGCCGCCAGGTTATCCCAAACTATTGTGATAAAAATGCTAGTGTAGTTTAGAAGTGATTAGAAAAATACTGTGGATGCAATTTTAGAGCTCTTAGCGGTTCTGTCTGAAAAACAAACACTGACCTTAAAGTTGACGAGTAACCTGAAATAGCAAGCTTGTATTATTAACTTTGCTCATACAGGGAGACTCTGAGTGAGATTCACAATAATTAATACATTAGGTTTTACAAATCCACCCTGAAAGTTTAAAGATTAAGATTAAAATAAATACACATATCATAAAAGCTTAAAACAGGAATACTAGATAACATAATAAAACAGGAACATTGACTCGGTGAATAATCTTTCATTAGAGTCTTAAATCTTATAAACAGCACACCTACAACAACTGGGTCCAAGATTAGCTACAGTGGTATGAAAAAGTTTGGGCACCCCTGTAAATTTTCATGATCTTCCTTTATAAATCATTGGTTGTTTGGATAAAATATTCCAGTTAAATATATCATATAGGAGACAAAACACAGTGATATTTGAGAAGTGAAATAAAGTTTATATGATTTACAGAAAGTGTGCAAGAATTATTTAAACAAAATTAGGCATGTGCATAAATTTAGGCACCCTTGCATTTTATTGATTTTAATACCTTTAGCACTAATTATTGGAACTCAAAATAGATTTGGTAACCTCAGTGACCCTTGACCTCCGTACACAGAAGAATCCAATCATGAGAAAGTGTATTTAAGGAGGGCAATTGTAAGTGTTTCTCCTCTTTGTATCTTCTCTGAAGAGGGCAACATGGGAGCCTCAAAACAACTCTCAAATGACCTGAAAACAATGATTGTTCAACATCATGGTTTAGGGGAAGGATATAGAAAGCTATCTCAGAGATTTAAGCTCTCAGTTTCAACTGTGAGGAACATTGTGAGGAAGTGGAAGACCACAGGCACAGTTCTAGTTCAGGCCTGAAGT
>OMNZ01035660.1:0-12067 GCA_900303255.1 Lesueurigobius sanzi | reverse complement strand
ACGTGCTGGAGCGGGGGCAGGGCAGAAGAGACAGACAGAGAGGGGCCAGCCCCGTGTGTTTTCTGTCCTGTGTCCCCTCCCCACTTGCAGTTTCATTCTTTTCAGACTTGTGCTCAAATATATTATCCCCAGTGCAAAAATATACCATTAAACAATATTCTCTTCAAAATGTAGGAGTTGTGGGTGTTTTGGACGTTTCTGTGTTTTTTTATTGTCACTACCACCTGCAGTTCCACTGTTGTCCACATGTCTGTCTGTGCAACAAAACAACATCCCTGTGTTCAATATAGTAATTTAAAATAATTCAGCGACCCTCTAGATGAACAGACAGCTCTGTCCTGAAAAAATGACATGCCCAGAGTAAACCGAGTCTAACATGAATTATGAGGGAAATGGAAAATTGGACAGATTTAGTGGAGCAGGAAAATATGGGGAAAAAATGTCCTTCGTGGCTTTAACATCTAAATAAAGCCTTTTCTCACTGTTGTTTCTGCTGTATTATATAATGAAAACACTTTTCAGTTGTTTGAGATGTCACTAAAGCAAAAAATATTATAATCAAATACATTTTTCTGCTTGAAATGTTGCTGTTCACAAAAAGGCAGTTTTCTCATTTTTTTGGTCAGAAACCAGCATTTTGGGTGATTTCACCTATTTTCTACTGACGATTACTAAAGAATGGAAAGAGGTACAAACAAACTTCTTTTTTAGATGAAAGAAGAGAGTCTAATCTTTCATTTGGTAGGTTTGGTTTTGACATAGACCTAGAACTCCATTTTCTGTGGGTCTTCAAAAAACAGTAAAAATCCTGAAAAACCTCTGGCAGTATGGGAGACACTGATTTGAAAATGGCTGGCAGTCAATGAGTTAATCACAAATTAGACACATTTTACCAATATTTACCAATTCATGGACTGAATTGAAGGCTCATAACTTTGTTGCTAGAGTATTTGCAATAGACCTAATAGCTCCGTTCCTAATTCCGGGATGACAGGTGCTTAGACCTTGGTATTGAGCAAAAATATTTTTTTCGCCTACTGTGTTTAGCCGTGGGATCTGACCGTCTGAAGTGAGGTGCTCATCTGACTTTCTCATTGGACATTGGATAATGGGCTTGAGACCAAAATGAAACAAAAATGGAAACATGAACATCAAGTTTATAAGGATTATGTTTATAAAAAATGTATGAAACAAACAACAACATGCCCCAAAGATTGATTGGTTGATTGATTGATATATCACGGACAATGATTTTACCCATATAATATTGTTTTGTGCAGATGAAGATCCAGGGGCATAATAAGCAGATGTTGGCTGCAGCTTGTCAGATGTTCATGGGGAAATCTGAGGCGGAGATAGCTCAAATCGCTCTGGAGACACTGGAGGGGCATCAGAGGGCCATCATCGCCCATCTCTCTGTCGAGGTACGACAAATAATTATAAGAATAATAACTTGCTGTAATTATTTAACATAGAACTTTGTTGATGGAGGAAAGTAGCTGGGATAAAAACTAATATTCCAGCATTGTGAACAAAATGATAGGTTCACCATGAAGATTCTTTACTTTAACCTTTTACAGGAGATCTACAAAGACCGTATGAAGTTCTCGGAGGAGGTCTTCAAAGTGGCCTCCTCTGATCTCCTTAACATGGGCATCAGCGTCGTCAGCTACACCCTGAAAGATGTGCACGACGACCAGGTGAGTGCCAGTACAGTAAAGTTAGTTAGTTTCCTTTATTCGTCTCCCAAGGGAAAAAGTAGTTTTGGGACAGTGTTCAAAGTTGCACATACACAGTCATCATGCAACACCGTGTCACATCAGTGGGCGGCATGGTAGCACAGTGGTTAGTGCTTGTGCTTCACAGCTAGAAGGTCCAGGGTTTGATCGCAGGCCGGACGGGGTCTTTCTGTGGAGTTTGTATGTTCTCCCCGGCTTCCCCTACCACTAAAAACATGTACAATAGATCAGGATGAATGAGAGCGTGTTTGAGAGTGCGAGTGTGGGACAACGGATGGAAATTAGCACAAGGCTACAATCCGGAGTGGTGTGTTTACATGCATGGTTCTCATGTGCATGCACTGTCCCAACCAAATAAACAAATAAAATAGTGAAGATAACGTTTCTGTGGTTCCAAAAAAAGAGAACATGATCTGAAGAAGGCTCTGCTCAGCTACCTGAGTACCACTGCTTTTTTGATTATTCATTCAAAACATGTGAAGTTTAACATGTCTCGAAAGCAACCCTGCCATTCTTCAGAAGTGTCACATGATGTTAGATGTGACGTCTTATATCTAACATCATGTGACACTTGATGAAGAAGATGGCTTTCGAAACATGTTAAGGTAAATGAATAACACATCGCTTACCTATTTGCCTGATATACAAGAAACTTAAACAGTAAAGTAACTAGAAGACAAGATGAACACCACCTTCTAATTCTCGATTTAATAAGTCCTGTATAAATTTAAGCATTTGTATTATACTATTTTATTGTTTTTTATAGGATTACCTCCACTCTCTGGGAAAAGGTCGCACGGCTCAGGTCCAGAAAGATGCTCGAATTGGAGAGGCCCAGAACAAGAGGGATGCAGTGATCAGGGTGAGGTTACAATAAATAAATAATAAAACGTATTTTATCATTATATTTAACAGTGTCTGCATGCTTAAGGATTGTATTGTTGTTCTTTTCCCCCTCTTACAGGAAGCTCACGCGATGCAGTGCAAGATCTCGGCTCAGTACAAAAATGAGATCGACATGGCAAAGGCCCAGAGAGACTATGAGCTGAAAAAAGCTGCCTATGACATCGAGGTCAACACCAAAAAGGCCGAGTCGGAGATGGCGTACCAACTCCAGGTAACGTACAAGTGTTGAGTGGCATAAGTGGCTCAAAAGACCAAGTGGCGATGAATAAAAATGAATATCCAAAGGTCAGCGTTTTGTGTCCCTGACCACTATCCAGATCTGAACAGGTTGGGTTCACTTTTTAGAAATCTATTTCAGGTGGAGCAGGTGCCAATAGAGAAACAGTTTTTGAAAGGAATTTTCCTTTCAAACCTGCCATATTATTCTTAAGGCGTATGTTTTTGAATATTGTCTCCACTTTTGGAAAAAAATAGACCTTAGTTCATATGTGCTGACAGAGAAGACATTTAGACAGTTTTTTGTTTCATGTGGACTGGCCCTAACCTGCGTGTTGACCTGCGTGTTGACAGTACAAACAATGATAATTTAATTACAACGAAGAATAACAAGCCACGCTTGTTATTCTTCGGCAGGGCATTTGGTACTGCGTCATACGTCAGATTTCAATATTGGTTACCACAGCGTCATCAATGAAATAAAATGCTTAGAGCATTTTAGTGTCAGCTTGGAGTGTCAGCTCACTCCAAAAACAATATGCATAAAAACATTAAAGATCATAACACAAACCTCTATTGCTGGTATTGTTCAGGTGGCCAAGACCAAGCAGCGCATCGAGGAGGAGCGGATGCAGGTCCAGGTGGTGGAGCGCACGCAGCAGATCACGCTTCAGGAGCAGGAGATCACCAGGAAGGAGAAGGAGCTGGAGGCCAAAGTCATGAAGCCTGCAGACGCCGAGAGATACCGGCTCGAGAAACTGGCCGAGGCTCAGCGGTGAGGCCTGAAAGATACAGAAATTAAACCATGATCATAGAAGGATTTAATTAGCTTGTCTTCATAACACACATACAGCTGTGCTGTACAGCTGAGTTTACATGAGCTGGCAGAATTTTGGATTTTTGTTCATTTTTCAGAGAATATGAATGATGACACAAAAACACCTTTTTCACTCATGGTTGGTGGTTCTGTGAAGCCATTTATTGTCAAACAACTGTGTTCACTCTTTTCAAAATGAAACAGAACTACTCAAATGTCCCTGATCAAAAGTTTACATCAGCATCAACTGGTAAAAAAAATTGTTCAGATGCAAAGAAAAACCTACAAATAACAAATAACCTGAAAAATGTTGTTTGTTTCAAGATGCACAGTATGTACATTTTTGATCAGGGATATTTGGGTAGTTTATGTTGTCATTATAATTTGAAATGAGTAAACAGCTTGTTTTGACAAATTCTGGTTTCACACAACAACTAACCATGAGTAAAAAAAGAAAGAAAACCTTGAGTAAAAAAAGAAAAAAGGCTTTTTTTGTGTTATATGGAGTTAATATCTTATTGACTAAGTTCGGGAGCAGGGCCACACCTCAACCACCAGCGAAGCCGTTCCCACCATCCCTGCTGCTTCTCAGCTCCTCCCCATTTTCCCAGCAGCTACTTAACCAGGAAGTTAATTTGTCTCTGCTAGCCCCTGGCTAACGCCCGCCAAAATATAGAAAAAAAAGTGATATTTAGTCTGGATATCACCCATTAATTTTCTCGTAGGAGAGCTGTGGTTTACGATTGTCCAAAGCCGTTTATTGGACGCTACGAATGTCTCTCACATGTGTCTGCACTTAGCCCATAGCCAATCGTATGAATTATATCCGATTGCTGTCCCTCCCCGTTCTATGATTGGTCCCCAAATCCATGCAAAGATTTTGGCCTTGGTCTCCAGGCTGCTGAGCAGTTCAAAATGATTTGAGCGTCAGCAGCATGGGTATTCCCAGGCTACACCTCTGCTGGTCACGTTCTCACGACCCTCCCTCCTCTATATCCAACCATATCTACGTATTAACGGAGGGGGTCCTAAATCTGCTGGATGATCACCAGACTCCCCCAACCCACAGTCTCATCACCCTACCCTTCCATCATACACATGTCTGATCTACTTTTGTTGGGGCGTGGTCCTTGTTAGTGAACATTCATATTCTCTGAAAAATGGCCAGAAAACAATCAAACATTTTGCCAAGGGATGTAAACTTATGAGCACAACTGTATTTGTCTGATAGATTTACCTCTATTCTATCTGTTAGAAAAGAATTGTGGGATGAGTGATGAATATTTCAATGTCTAATAAATGGACCCACTGTTTCTGTCCAGCATGAAGCTGATCATGGAGGCTGAGGCTGAAGCTGAGTCCATCAGGGTGAGTCCTACATCAAACAAACCAATGAAATTAGGTTTTGGAGATTTGATCCAATTCCAGCCCTCGAGTTAAACAGTGTGTGTGTATTTGTGTGTATTTTCTTGTTGCGCTGATGAAGGATTAATTTGTTTTTCCTCAGATTAAAGGGGAGGCGGAGGCGTTCGCTCTGGAGGCCAAAGGTCGCGCTGAGGCGGAGCAGATGGAGAAGAAAGCGGAGGCCTTTAAACAGTACCAGGACGGAGCCATGGTGGACATGCTACTGGAGAAAATACCTTTGGTGAGACAAACGCTTGACATAATCACTAACCATTGTGTTATCATTCATATTCTATAATATATAAAAATCCAAAAAACAAAGAATCTAAATGTATGTATGTAAGTTTATGAGCTCAACTGTAAGTGAGTCCACAGACTGAGCAGAGCGCACATGAAAAGGCTCTTCCAGAGTTTATAATTAATTGTATTAATTAAAACCAAAACCGTGTTTTGAATTTACTTAACAAGGTTATGTGGAAAAAGGTTACATAATATTTTCAATAAATCCAGCTTTTATTTCTTAAGTGAAGGATTGAAAATGGAGCCACCGTCGTCCTTTGAGAGTTTTACACACGTTTTAACACGATGTAGTTTCCAAATTTATGTTCCATGATTCTGCTCACAAATCATTTATAGATTTGCATCATTTATCCTGTTATCTCTGTGTTTTCTTACATAGCTACATAATAGGTACAATGAGAGATTAATTAATGAAGGATAGAAATAGTTCACAACAGATGTTTTACAACCCTGTCCTTCAAAATGACTATCCCTAGCAAAACCACGGATCTGAAGTTTCAATAAAATATTTACATTCTGCAGTAACTTAAATTTATCATATGTGATCCATCATCTGCTCATTGATCAACGCAGAATATTTCCATATTTAATTACTTGGTAAAGACTCGAGACAGGTTGCGTTCACATTATAGAATTCTACTTCAATCGGAGCAGGTGCCAATACGACTCTATGAGAGAGAAATGGTTTCTGAAAGAAATTTGCAAAAAGAAAATATTTCCCTTGATCAGTATTTCATAGTGATTGGATTCTTATGGCTGAAAGTCCTTTCCTACTAAAAACTTTCTCTCATGGCATGATCTGTAGTGGGGCTCCTCGTGTGTGTGTGTGTGTGTGTGGTCTGTGCACAGATCTTTAGTCTCAAAAGATTTAAAATCCTCTAGTGTGTGGGCAGCTTTAGTCCTCATGTTTGTTATTCTTCAGCGTTTGGTGCGACGTCAAACCAACATGTCTCACCTTAAACCCCAATGCAGCCACGTCATTGGTCTGCACAAATGCTTGAGTCGAGCCGAACGTTAGTGATTGGACTCTTTCAAGATGTATTTTAATTTGTTGTGGGAATACATCTTGCAGCACAAGGTTACTTTCTACTGGCCAACACCACAGACATATTTTGAATGTTGTCACCACTTTAGGACACTTTTATGAGAAAATAATTGGACCTTAGTCCAATCTTTTTATTTCATGTGGAATGGTCCAGGAGTTACATAGAAATTTGCAATAAATTAAGACTAGAAATCTACATTTTGACTATTACCATAGTTTTCACCATAGAATTTTCAGCCTCCACCTCAACTTTAAACCATAGGGTTTAGAGTGTTGTGATGTCACAGGAACTATGTCCTTCTTAGCCACGTGCATACAATATGATCTATAATGTATTGTGTGCGTATCATCAAACTGCTGAATTGTGTGTGATTTTTTTGCAAATCAAAAGTGTATTATTGTAGATTTTTTCATTAATATCAGTGTTTCTCGTCAATAGAGGAGACTGTGGTGGTCTCCCATTGTTTAATTTTCTTCCCATAGTCTAAAAATAAGCTGCAGAATAAAATGATATGCCCATTTGTCAGGTTTGCTTCTTAAACTATCATACACTTATAAAGCTACACTAAACTGATCAAACAGAATTGGTAGAAGCTTAAATAAAAGCAACAGTGACATGTTTACTCGACTGATAACTCTGGGAGACGTTGACTGTTCTTTTACTGACATATATTCTGTCTTTGTGTAGATTGCGGAGGAGATCAGTCGGCCGCTGTGTGAAGCCCGTAAGATCACCATGGTGTCCAGCGGGAACGGCGACGTGGGAGCAGCCAAACTGTCCGGAGAAGTCCTGGATATCATGACCAGGCTCCCGGCCGCCGTGGAGAAGCTCACCGGAGTCAACATCTCCCAGGTGCATTCAAGGCCAGACTCTGAGTAGGGAGGAAGTTTAAATTGAGGGATATCAATTTGAAACTTTTGCTGTGTATTACTGACATAAATATGAGGGGAAAATGTATTGCAAGTTTTCTGTCATTGTATGTTTTCATATAAGAATGAGGCATTGTTTGTGTAAAAATGCCCAAAATTGCCTATATTTTTAGCAACTTAATCTCATGGTTTTGTTTTGTTGATGTATTAGTTACAAAGATTTGTTCAGAGGGGATTGTGGAGATCTTGTTTAGTTTTTGAATAAACTAGTTATTAGTGAATAACTCCCTCTGAATAAACCTTCAGAATATTGTTAAGTACAAGCCTGGAGAGTTTGGAGTCTGTAGGAGCTACTAACGTGGAGATGCTGTCTCCACAATGTGAGCAAATGCATTTTGAGATGGTCAAGTTACAATTTCCCATATAGTTCTATGGAGAAATGTTGAATCAGTGAAAAATTACACTCCTTATTGTAAAGATTATTTGTTTCCAGGTGAAAGTTTGTATGTTAAGAGATTAAAATGGACCAAAATCTGAAAATTTAGACTGAGATGTGTGATTTTAAACAGAGATATACTTCATGGGATCCACAACATGGGATTTAAATTGAATGTTATGAATTATATGTTTTGTTAATCTGTGTCCAAAGTCCATAGTGAGTGAGGAATACATTTTCTTGTATTTTATCTTAACGCAAGACACTGCAGGGGAAAAATAAATGAAGTGATTACAATTTGAAACTAGTTTTTAGTAATTTCTTCACTAATGACTCTATTCAAAAGCTTGACTCAATATCCCGAACATTTAAATCTGGCTCTATGCATTATTTTTGATTTTGTCGCAGAAACTATAGACAATTTTGGCCATTTTTATACAAACATAAAATGAAAGAAAACTTTTCTCATATTTGTGTCACTAATAAAGAGCAAAACTTTCAAATTGATATCACTCAAATTCAACTTTTCCCTGTTCAGCGTCTCGCCTTAAAGGTCTATTTCTACTGGTGCAAATCTGACTAATTATCTATATATTTTTGTTTTGTAGGTGACCTCTCGCACTGGTTAAGGAAGATCACTCGCCAAACCTCCTCTGTCCACACATGACCTGTCTCTCTCTCTCAAACCCTCCTTGTTTCTCCATTTTTTTCTGTACAATCGTCGTCTTAAACAAACGCAGCTCTTTTCTCCTGTGTCCGTCTTTCTCAGGTTTCAGAGATGTCTTCGATAGGTTGCGTTCACGTGACGTCAAATCATTCTAAAGTGCACGTATGTTAATATTTAGGCTAGAAATTGTTGTAGAATTTGGCTTTTAGCTTTCAAAATGTGGATGTTTTGACCTGGTTTATGGGGGGGAGAAAGTGTAATTTCCATCAGGGCAGTGTCCAGAAAAGAGCTATGTAAAACCAATGCATTACTATTATCATTGTTTTTAATATTATTATTAGAGAGTGCATCCACATGAAACAAAAGCTGGCAGTAAATTTTTTAAAGTCATTAGATGAATTATATGTGCCAAAATTAAGACCTGAAATGCCATTAGAGAGCAACTACTGAATGGTGTTCATCTTGTCTTCTAGTAACTTTACTGTTTAAGTTTCTTCTATATCAGACAATAAGGTAAGCCATGGGTTATTCATTTACCTTAACATCTTATATCAGCTGTTTTCCTTAGCGGCCTGATAGACCTGTCAGGTCGCATCAGGACGTTCACGCCTAAGAACAACAGCTGATATAAGACGTCACATTCAACATCATGTGACACTTCTGAAGAAGATGGCAGTACTGGTTTCGAAACATGTTCAGGTAAATGAATAACACATGGCTGACCTTATTGTCTGATATTGAAGAAACTTAAACAGTAGAGAGCAACTAACTGAAGATATTTTGGAAAATAATGGCATCGCTCGACTAATTTAACTTTTACTTGAGCAGTTGCAGATGCAGCTTTGACTGAACTTTTACACTCATTTTGTCAGTTGTTTCCAATATTCTTTTTAATATAAAAACCTCCCCTCATTCTTCAGTTTTTGTACATTTCTTTAAAAAAACACATTATATTGACCCTTTTGTCCTTGCAAGATTTTGACATCATCAAATGTCGCAGAGGTTTTGCTTGTCGAAAGAAATACCATTGTTTTCTTTCTAAGTGCACGTTGTACAATTTTATTTCAGTTGGATCAGGTGCCAATAAAACTCTATGGGAGAGAAACTGTTTTTTTTTTTTTTTTAATACATTTTCAAAAAGAAAATTGACAAATGTTTTTCCTGATCATTATTTGTTAGAGATTGGATTCAGAAACCTGCCGTATTACTCTTATGGCTGAAAATCCTTCCTACTGACCAACATCACACACGTTTTTGAATATTGTCTCCACTTTTAGACACCTTGGGGATGCCCAAAGTAGGGCCCACGAATTACTTCTACGTAACAGAAATGGCAGAGAGCTATTCATGCTTTGAAGAAACTCTTGTTATTGTTGGGTCTTAGGTGGATTTCTCCTGCAGCCAAGATGATATTTCAGTAAGATAAGATAAGATAGTTCTTTCTTGATCTAACAACGGAGAAATTTACTTGTTATTACATTAGCTCTTAGGACAGGATTACACAGGGGGGTGCAAAAAGTCAGGAAATGTGCCATCAGGAAAAAAAACAGGTTTGCAAACAGTAGTAATAATACTGCAATAGGATAAAAAGCTAAATTTGACAAAAAAAGGCTAATAATGAACAATAAAATTAAAGCAAACAACTTAAATTTCCACTTTATCATTTACTATACTTACTTAAATGTGTGTTGAGTGTTCAGCATATTCCGGACAAAAAGAAAATGCATCGAAAATGTTACTCCTCAAACGGGCGAAATTTAGAAAGTGTTTGGGGAGCTACCTGGAAAGGGTGTGTGAGATCCCGTTAGCTCCAGAGCCACTGGTTGGAGATCTCTGATGAGGTTAATTTTGTCACTTGAACGCAGCCTATTAGCTTCAGGTTTGGCTCTATAGGAAAATAGCGGTGTGTGTGATTGCAATTTTTTTCCATCTTAATCTTATTCTTATTTTGGATTGTTGCACTCTTAACTCCATTTTCCTGTGTGCGTTTTCATCACTTTTATACTCGGTCTTGTGACTAAATGTCTGTCTAACTGCCTGTGTCCACTGCCTTGCTGACTAACCAAAGTGCAACTTATCAACGTGGAAGGATTAAGCTCCATTTACGACAGTAACGCTTGTAGCACTAAATGTATGCAAGAGGCTACGGTTTCGGCTACTGTAATGTACTGCTTTTGTGTCTTGACTAAAATTACAAAACAATATTGCCCCCCTCCATCTGAGATTATGGCATCTTCAAATTCTAGAAAGTGAACGTTTTGTAGTCTATTTAAGATTATGGACTGGGGCCTACCTCGTGGTCAGTGTTATTGTCACATTTTCTTGTATAATATTATGTTTTTAAGCCTTATTGCCCTGTTAAAATAGTATATTGTAAAAGTATTGGGTATTTTAAAGCTCACATTTGTCATTATGAAATATAACCACCACAACGTTTTGACAGTAAATGCATTTATGTTCATTTTAGTCGAGCGGTTCTGAAATTTGTCCACCTCTCAAGGAATATTTCATCTTCCAAGTACCACAAGGCCAAAATCAAGATCAAATCAGGCACATTAAAACCGTGAAATTATCTTAAATAGATCTGAATTGGTGTAAATGATGTCTGAACAGGGTGTAAACCATAAACACATTTCTGAAGCAAAAATTAATTTAAGAACCACTGCTTTATTCTTTTCTTTAAATGTTTTGTGTATTTAAAGGCGTATTGTGGAACTTGTTAAGAGGAGGAAAAGTCTGTAAAACACCACAAAATGTAAAATGAGTACTGGGATATTTCTACACGTAGCCAGGAAGTGCTGTCAGAGGTGTGGTTGTTTCAAAATGGCCTCTTTAGTTTAGTGATATTGAACTTGTGTCCGTTTGCTCTAGTTTAGAAAATAAATCCCTCTCTAAATTGCCAATTTCTGAATTACTTTGGTTGCCAACAGTTTCCAAGTGCATTTTTCAGTTACAACACAGGACAGTGGGACAAATTCCTGCTGTAGCTGCTTGGTTTAGCATTAAAGTGCTACTAATAAATAATAGAAATAGTAAAGTAATATACAGTGTCATTATGTCAGTGGTGGAAAATAACAAAGTAAAAAGTACAAATTATAGGTACTTTTACTTTACTTAAGTACATTTTATGATGAATACTTTTTACTTTTACTTCGCTACATTTTTAAAACTGGGTTAAGTATTTTATGTTCAAAGTGACCTCTCTACGACAAACTGGTTTAGACCTGGTTTAAACCTGGCTTAGTCCTGGTTTAGTCCTGGATTAGTTGTGGTTTAGACCTGGTTTAGGTTTAAACCTGGTTCTAAACCTGTTTTAGTCCTGGGTTAGTTGTGGTTTAGTCCTGATTTAGACCTGGTTTAGACCTGGTTTAGTCCCGGTTTAGACCTGGTTTAGTCCTGGTTTAGACCTGGTTTAGTTGAGATTTAGACCTGGTTTAGTTGTGATTTAGACCTGATTTAGTCCTGGTTTAAACCTAGTTTAGACCTGGTTTAGTCCTGTGTTACTTGTGGTTTAGTCCTGGTTTAAACCTGATTTAGTGCTGGTTTAGTTGTAGTTTAGACCTGGTTTAGTCTTGGTTTAGATCTGGTTTGATTCAATGATTAAAAAAAACACTGCACATTAATCTCTTTCAAAATACGTTTTACTTTTACAGTGGATACTTTTATA
>OMNZ01035659.1:1673-18681 GCA_900303255.1 Lesueurigobius sanzi | reverse complement strand
GCCCAAAACCAGCCATCTCGTCCCGCCTCTGATGTGGTCACGGACAACATTATGCGGCAAAAGCTGGCAGCACTCAGTTCTGACCCCGTGTCACTAAAATAACAAATTCAGATTCGTCTTCGCCGGCGCCGTGCAAGGTTGACGCAAATCGCAGGCACAACTGTTCACCTTTGCAAACCATATGGCACAACCACAGACTGTAAATAACGATGGACGTAGCCCACGTGACTTGCCCCATTGTTTTCAGTGCAGGCTAATGAAGCAAATTCATGCTAGCATTTGGAGCGCCGCCATGTTGTTTTTTGGAATCAATTCCATATTAAGGTATGTGCGGTATGTTAGCTTCTCTTTTAAAGTTGAAAATATTAAAAGACAAAGAACAGGATGGTGTAGTGCGTGGTAAAACAAGCACACGAGGCTCATAATTAACCAACAATGAGTTCAAGAGGAGGCAAAACGTTTACATGTAAGTCAATGGGCACTTCCGAACACAATCCCTGTATGCTAGCAAGCTTCGACCAAAGCTAGCCCATTAGCTCTCCATCAATATTATACACTTTATGGGCACAACTCAGGTACGGTAAAAGTATTCAAGAAGCTTTGGTAAATCCTATCCAACTAAAGACATATTGCTCTCAATCCTAGTTGTGCTGTTTTTGGACATTCATAAAAGTTTAATCTGTGGTCAATTCCAATTATTGATCCTGATATAATAACGTAGGACCTTTACCAAACCTTTGCACACATGTAAAACAGATTACGTTGAGATTATTGTCTTTCATAAACGCTAAAAGGCCATAGCACAAACTCATTTATTTGTCTTGTTGACTCATTTATCAGATGGAAACCTGCTATAAAGTCCCATACGCTAATTTACGTACTAGCATTATTACTATTCAAAAAGGACAATGTCTTGAAAGCTGTTTATTCAGCGCTCTGTAATTATTCTGTCATGATGAGGCTGACAGTTCTATCTTTAGTGGCTCCTCCGTCAGACCCTCGCAATTTCCCGTTTGATCCTCCATTCACAAACAAGATGAAAAGATGTGGAGTGACACTCGCGCGGCCTGAACGGTAAGGTGCATCTGCGCTCTGCCTTTGTCTAACACTAATCACAATCTCTCCTCAAGTGTCAGCGTTACCCACGCCTGTAAACAAAGTCTGTGTAAATTCACCGCTCAACAACTTTGGGAATATATGTAATTGCAATTTAAATGAAAAACAAACAGGAGAAGACTGTTGTTTTGCAGAGAACAATGTAATAATTATAGTCTTTTCCTTTTTCTTCTTGTGTCCATTCAATGTTTAGAAGCTGTTAATATCGTTCGTATAGTTGCGTTGTTACTTTCTGAATATAAACTTGCTTATGGCTATTAAACATAGGCTCAAAAGGGAAGAATATAGGCTGTAATCGCATGAGAAGTATTGGAATTACCACAGTTAGGCTAGTGTTAACTTGCCAGTATTCATATAAGTTTATTGCACATGAAAAAAAGAGTTGCCGTGATTTTTTTTGATGATCACGCCTATACCCCCTCAAGCTGTGATACAATTAATCACTATGTCTGTAGGTGTCTCTTCCGACATCAGGCCGTTTTTCTAGTTTCCCACTTCGAAACAGGAAGTCAGAAGTCGACTCTTGCTCAACAAAAGCAAACACAGAACCCAGCGCATGACTTATCAGCACCTCATGGCATCGCTCCATTGGTGTTTACTCTGCTGGGCTTGTTGGCCTAGTTCAATATTTTGTCAGAAAGAGCATGAAGGACAACAGTCAAGATAGTAGCATCAGCATGGGCCAGGCTGTTGTTGGAATGGTGAGTCAGGGTCAACTGCACAGTGGGTTCTGGGGCTGCACGGTGTCGAAAAAACTGATATGCAATGGTGCGATATTTTTCTACATTGTTGTTGTTTTTCAGTAAATAAGACTTTAAAAAACTAAATCAGGACCAAAACATGGCTTAAATGGAACTAAGTTTGGAAAGTGATTTATTCTGTTTCTTCTTTATTTTGTTCATGGGGCACCTGTCTCATTCACACATCCTTTTTTCTGTTAACATGCTAAGGCTGCAAGGTTAATCGACATCAAAACATCGCAATTTTAAATACTGCAATAACCTAGCCTCAAAGGTGGAGGTTTTTGCTTCCTTTTTTCTAACCCCAGCGTTTCATGAAGCTGAAATTTAATAAATGAGTAGTACTGCAATGTATAATAGCCGTTTTGGAAGTATATTTTGCTGGCAATGCTAACACAGTGACAATAAATAATAATATCGGTCACCGCAATGAAGGGAATGCATGATTGGTTGATCTTTTTTTTCATAATTGGCATCATCCACAGGCAGATAATTACTGAGGTAACTTTGTTAATGGCTCTTGATGTCATTAATAAGAACTTTACTTCACAGCCTCTTCTTGTCGAGTGACCATTCTGTTTTTATGTAACGTATGTTGATGTGTTGTGGTGTTATGTGTTCCCTTTTGGTTTTGTTTTTCCTTTTTTCTGTGTTGTAAAAATAAAAAAAATAAAAAAGAGTAGAAAGAAAAAAAAATTGGAAAGTGATAACTTAAACTGAACTTTTGCACATTTATAAGTTCCATGCACAGTTTGCACGAAATCTCAGTCAGATGGAAGACTTTAGTGATGTAGGAGTCTAGGTGGCTCCTTGCATCACCTAAAGGTGGCCACACACTAGAGGATTTTTAGCCAAATTTTTAGTCTTAGGAGGCGTGGCTCAATAGAAACTTTCTCTCATGGCATGATCTGTGGTGGGACTCCTCATGTGAGTGTGTGCATGTGTGTCCTCATGTCTGTCTTTAAGTGTGTGTTGTCTTTGCACAGATCTTTAGTCTCAAAAGATTAAAAATCCTCTAGTGTGTGACCACCTTAAGAGTGCGATACAATATGTTTTGCAGCTCTCGTTGGTTCTGTATTTTATTATGTAGAAGTCTCATAAAAAAGAAGACCCATCCCATTGTTCTCAATTACAGACTCCAGCAAACAAGGAATAGGTGTGAATACTCGCTGAACCCATTTTGACTTTCGGTACATGGGGGATTTCTTCACTCACCATCTCGTCCAAAGCGTAGCGCAGTAAACCGTGCTCGTAAAGGATGAAGAACCGCCGCTGCCATTTCTGCGCGGGACAAAAAAGTCAGAAAAACAGTTAGTCATAAGAATCGTATCAGTTATAGCTACGGCCATAAAATGCATGTATGGTTTATGACGGGTGAGGTCACACGGAAGAAATGTGGTAATATTTATACAGGAGACGTTGACTTGATGCGAGTGATGCCATTCTGGACGTGTAAACACTTCACTAATACACTCTCAAGGGGATGCACGCCTTTGGAAAACACTTGGCATCTCCTCTGGCACGGATCAGCCTGGAGCGTGTGATGATGATGAGGCTATAGCATGCATTTCACGGATTACAGCAGTCGATACATTCTCGATTTCCCTGTATATGTTCTTCGTAAAAGATAGACAATGAATCCGCACTAGCAAGATGTAACTGATCTCAGTCTGTCTTCCCGCTGTTCGATATAGATTTTTCGTGCAAAATGATATGTTGAGTGATCCCCCATCCCACTGGTTGGCTCAAGTCCATGCTAAATACACCTTTTAGCCGCAGTGTTACTTTCCCGTCAACTCGGAGCCCTACATGAAATATTAAGAGGCGCTTTGTAACCTTACAACCACATCAAGGCCTCAAAAGGTTGTGGACAAGCGTCGCAGGCCATGAGAAAAGGCCCGTACATATCGGCCGCTGAGATAATAACATGTTTTGTGATTTGGCGCAGCCATAATGTATAACCTGCTGAACCAAAGTGTTGCTAAAATATGACTCATTTAACTTGACAGCTGTATTATTTATGCGTAGTGGTCAGTCAAAGCCACTAATTATACAACCGCAAACTGATTGTAAGAACGGGCCGTGCTCAGGGGTGATGATGTCGAACGGGCCGGAGTCTGTTGACAGTAGAAGGATCCCGAGTCGTACCCCCAACACACACACACACACACACACACACACACACACACACTCGTCCCATATGGAAGTCATCAGGGCAGGCTGTGTGAACTGGGACGGTTCCTACACCTCCCCCACGCGCGCTCCCTTCCACCGCCGCTCCCCACCGCCTCCACCTCTTTTTTTTTTTCTTTTTCGGGGATGCAACAGCACATTAGAGTCAGGAAACAGATAAGTGGGAAGTGAGCAAGTGTCCTGTTATGTGGCGCTGGGGGAGAGGAAATTTTTAAGTGGAAAATAGGGATTATCAGGTCAGAAAGATGCTACTTCAGGCTCTATACTGGTGGAAAAAGAATCATAGAAAGTTTGGAACTTGGGATATGGGTAATAATCGCTCAATAATGGATGTGGAGACCTTGTGCTTTTGTGACCGTCCTTTGTTGGGCTCAGCTATCTCTCCACTATCATAAAGAAGGGGCCCAGTAGCTCCGTTGTC
Organism: Lesueurigobius sanzi; assembly: GCA_900303255.1. Classification (NCBI taxonomy): domain Eukaryota; kingdom Metazoa; phylum Chordata; class Actinopteri; order Gobiiformes; family Gobiidae; genus Lesueurigobius; species Lesueurigobius sanzi. The sequence goes on along the minus strand of OMNZ01035659.1, from coordinate 14,211 downwards.
CGCTTAATACACTTTTTGGTTTATAGAATTTCAGTCATTGTTTTAATCAGAAATGTGTTGTACCGTGAGTCACCACATAGCTGAAAATACATGTACTATTATAAATTCACCGCAGCATGACAGCTCTTTGGTTTTGACACCATCCCTGGTCACTGTACTTGGGATCATCCCCCTCCTTGTCACGCCATTTCCACCCCAATGAATGTGTCATTACCAGAGGTTACAAATTCAAACATTATCTCATGAAGAAATGCCACAGATGTTTACAAAAATTTTACTTAAACATCAGATAAATCAATTGAATTTCACTTACCCGAGATCTGTGCAATGGATTGTCAAAATTAGTCCCCTCTGGCGCGAGCAGCAGCCACCCTCCGTATATGGGCTTCGCCTGGCAGAAGAGAACGGACAATTACAATTGGTTGATCATGGATTTATTGTCACTCGAGATGCTGCTGCAAAGAGGAGCAATAACAGTGTTGATACCTATGGACTAATGTATTTTTTTTTGTCAAAAAACAAGACAAAAACATGTAATAGTTATATTTTTCTTCTTCAAAATCTTGCAAAAGCGGATACAAATTAGTAAAGCACTTTTCGCAATTGTGAACTAGGAGGGTTGTTCCACTTTATATGCTTATAAATGTATTGTTATGCTAGAAATGTGTTTAGAAAGGACCACAACTAACAGTTTAAACTTCTCTCGCCTCCTCTTTCGTTGCTTGTAAACACACAAGGGGTATAGGGCCTTCAAAGAGACCTAAAACAATATGAGTAAATCTCAAATATTTCTGTCAAATAGTTAAATCATTCACATTCAATGCCTGCAAAATAAGTCTGATCCACATGAAACATTTAGTCTGTTTCGATAGAACATGAATTTATAATTGGTGTGTGTGTCATACAGTCTTAGATGTACACTGATTAACTGAACAATATTAGAGACTTGAGCAGTTTTAGTCCGGCCAACACACTGTCAGCCAGCGAGTTTTGACTGCAGGCTAGTGGCTACATTCCCCAGCTGGCTCTCTTCCAGCGCACCATGCTGCCACAGAAAAAAAAAAAAAATCCAGAGCCTAACACACATGATTTTTCTCTCTGATCCTCTAAGTAGGTGGACTGGTGGGTGGAGGGGGCAGCTAAAGGCAGAAGCCAGCAAGAAAAACAGCCGATGAGAAAATCTGGCAGGGAAGTCGTAGCAGAGGAGCTTTTGCGGGCGTACATTTGCAATTCAAACATGGAAGTTCAGCTGGTAGGCTTTCCAAAATACTCCTGGTACATACTTGAACTGTTGCCAATGCCATTGCTCAGTGTTAGGAATTTCAGCCTTACTATGCGCATACAAGCGTTTAGTCATACGTTTATCACATGTAAACAAATCTTGCATAATTAAGTTGTCGGTGAAAAAGTCAAGTTCAAAGCTTTGACATTTACAGCAGCTTGGCACCTTCTCATCCCACTATGAGCTGCTCCGAATGCACTCCACACAAACCATATAAAACCATGCATAACTCTCTAATGCAGTGACTTACAAGGTGTTTATCTGTTGAAAGCCTCTGCAATGAGATGCCACAAAAGGAAGTCTTAATTTCCCATCCCGGCTATAACAAAATCACAAAATTACAGCTAGCTACTGGAGGCAACCGTGCATCATAGGAAAAGAAATGGCTCAATCCAATGGGTAGATACATAGATTTAGGTCACCATACATTTCAAATCCATAGTTAATTCTTATATGACCTGACAGAAGGGGTCAATGGCAAGCCCTCCTCCTGGGACTTAAAACGGGGTCACTTTCACCCTTCACTGGTTCAACAGCCAAGTCAAGTGATTGGAGAATTCCTATATGTCACATGTAGCCTCTTCCTTCCTATAATTTCATGTAGTAAAGAGTGAAAATATGGAAAAAGTTTCAAAACAGATGAGAAATGTGCAATGTGAATGAGAGATTTTCAATATTGCAACACAGAAGTTGTTCAGAGGGCAAAATGTCTTGGATGAAATGGATGTGTTGTTATCCTACACTGTCTGTGGTTATAATAGTGTAATCTGTGCCAGTCAAAACAGCTCTAGTCATTTATACAAGGTTGGGTATCTGGATGGAAACTCCTAAATATGCAAGGCCTTTCAGTGACAGGAGCCAAAGGAAATGAATGTGGACTGTTCGGGCACAAATGGCAGAAAGTCATTTGAGTCAACATAAGCAGCTGATAAGAGCTGGGTGCTTGGAGCGAGGGTGGAGAGCTATATATCCGTGGAATAAGGTCAAGCCCCGAGGATACAAACCATGTCCAATTGACCCCAACCTCCGCATCATGGTCCACTGACAGAGCACTGTTATTTATGAGCACGTCTGGCTTAAAGACTCAACAAGCAGAACTCTAATGGCCCATGCCATAGTCTGATAATCCAACAGGGAGCAGTCATATTCACCTGGTTTAGGTCTTCATCGTTGAGCAAATGTGACTCTCTGGGCTTGAAGCAGTTCTGGCATTTACTTTTGTTAAAAATATTTGCTTGAAATTTCCGACAAGCATTTTCCTTCAAAGACATGGCTGGTTTATAAAAATGTGCCACTTGCGTAAAAGAGTTTAAAAAGTCAGCCTGTTCTGTTCCTGCTGCCAAATGGATCAAATCCAACTAAAACAAAGGCAAAACGAGAAGAGATAAAAACCATAGCGTATAACTGTCAGCGCAGCCGAGTTACCTGTCCTATATGTCACCTGAGACCGTGAATATGGTCTAAGTTATATCTAGAATATTCATCTTTATGTGAGGGGTGCCTCCTGCAGCTAACACTCTTTGCTAAGTTGTGCAGGCTTTAAAAGTATGGTGTCCTGCGCGCACAGTCCCGTGCTGTTATTTTCCTCTAATTGCGGTGTCCAAAGTGCTGTCGTCGTTTCCCAGGTGACATTCCGGGCCTGGAGTTTACTGCAAAGGTCCCGTCATCCTCCACCGGGGGGAGGGAGTCCACTCTGGCCCCTCTCTCGTCGTCTTTTCTATCTAACAAGTGATACCGTTGCATTCATTCCAGTTATTTGTGTTCTTGCGCTGTTTACGCGTCAGCTCGAGGCCACACGTCGCTGTCCGGGTTTGGAAACGCCATGGACTCGACTGTCATTCCGCTGAACCCATTCCTCCGGATCCCGCGCGTCGTCCCAGCCTCGGAGTTGGCACTGGTCATGGAGGCGCTGGTGCGCAGTCTGCGGCTGATGTTTTCGTGAAAATCCAGACTGGGACGGTCATCCAGTTGGCGGAGAGAGGAGGAGGCGTTCAGAGAAAGTGGAGCGCTGATGGACAGCACCGTGAGCCTATTAGATGACAGCGCCCGCCCTCCGCAGAGGCCGTGCCTCCATTGGACCAATAGGAAGCTTCAAATAGAGCACTCTTGCTCAGGCTGATGGGCTTTAAAGAGCCCCCCACCCCCGAAGAAAACTTTTGGTGCAGAAGTGTCAATTATCGTCTTGACATTTGTGATGATTACCATAGTGTTGCTCCAGGGGGATTTGTTCAGCTGTGCACCTTGTGTTATTTATTGATCCAAACTCTAGGGTTTTCACACTTCTCCACGTCCACTTCAACGTCAGCCTTTCTTTCACACTTTCCTATTTGCAAGCTGAAATGTGAAAACTTTATCATTTTTGAAGTGCTTATAGTATCTGAAGGTTTTGTAGCCTAGGTTAAAAGGTACATTTTCACACATGCACTTACATTTAGACGTGCGTATAGAGAAAGCTTTACATAATCCAAGTTTTATTATAATATATAGGACTTGTCTTGGATCAAGTAAGATGATCCAAGTGAAGTGATTCCAGGCTGTAGAGCACCATCTGTTTGTTGGTCTCCTCCACTGCAGCTCCTGCTTGGGGAATCAATTTATGTAAAAGCTCACTTGTCTGAACCCATATGTCCACTTTTGCCTCATACAAGAGATATTCAGTTACAATTGTGCTTGTCCTCCTTGCTGAGTTCATCCCTAGCAATAGTTATTGTAAAGCTATATGGAGGAGGGATAGGAACACTTTGCAGCTCAGATATCATTACTGATTGTGAGGTGACATCCACTCCTCAATGGTCCAGGAATAGCAGTCAGGAGGAGGAGGCATATGATAAGATATGGAGATTTGGGCAAATGTATTTATAGTAATCAAATCAAGAGAGACAATTTATCACAAAAAAAGAGTAAAAATACACAGGTGAAGTCATACTGCTCATTTATTTCATCAAAATACAACATGACGAAGATGTGCAAGAGTTTATACTCTGGTTTGCCTTGGGATATAGGACACAGTGCTTTGCGGGTAAAATGTGCAGTGCCGTAAAGTGTCTGGAATATACACAAATTGACAAATATAAAATAAACCCTCAGTAAAGCATTAAAATAGTGCTCAAGACTTGTTTATAGGAAGAAAAACATAACTTTTCTGAAATAATAAACAAGAATACTGCATCATTTGCGGCTCTGCATTGACACATTAAACCTTTATATGCAGAAATAAAATATACAGAATCTAAAGCCTTCTATGAGCTGAATTATTATGCTCCTATGTGCTCTGAGGTACATTTAGTGACTTGTGCAAATGTGTACAATAAGGTCCACAGTCAACTGTCATGATCAAAGTTGATGTCATGTTGTTGTGAGCCAGCGATTAGAAAAGATCAGCCTTTTTCTTCATCTCGTTGCGTTTCCACAGGGGCAGTCTGTCAAAGTCATGGCTCTCCATGCCAAATATGTCAAAGAATGAATCTGGGGATAGATGCCGCTGAAAAACACATCAAATAAACAAATAAACAAGCAGATCTTTAGCCGAATAAAATAAAAGCCTCTCAACAATAAATTACACTTTGTCCTTTTTATACCTCAAGGTTTGACCTGTCTACATCCCTGGGAAGTTTCATTCGCCCTCTGTTGGTAACTGTGAGTATTTCATATGGATAAACCTGAGAGGAAAGAAATGTAGCATCAGATGAAGTCATGGTAAGAAACAATTAAAGTGAAATCACATGCCTCTAGTCCAAACACAACACTGGCAAAAAGCACACAAAAGAACAAAAAAATACTTGCTTTTGGTTCCAACAAATTAGGCATAGACAAGCCTCTTTCCATCCGTGCAAACTGATTGCTATAGATGAGCTGGAGTCATGCAATGGGAGATTGTGTTAAGATGAAGCAAAATCACGTTTACAAGCCAAAACAGTGTTAGTCAAATTAACTGCAGGTTAAAAGGCTGCCTCGAGCTGATGCGCAGAATGAATGACTTCAATTATAGCCTCTTACCTTATAATCTGAAAGAGAAAAACACATGCAATGCTCAATTAACCATGAGAAAGAGATTTTGACCAACAAAAGACAACGAGCGGGCTTTACCTCTGTTCCTGTTGCCGTTGCACTGTGTGTAATCAGCTGAAATCTGCAACTAAAAGAGACAAAACAGAAGAACATAGTCATTTTAAGTTGACAATCCATTACTCATTTGTTCATAGTATAGTATACAGTATAATGAATCCTATTACATTGCAAATTACATGATCTAGTATGGTAAAAGGTGGTGTAAAAGTAGTAACTTGTGGGAAAAATAAGACTGATTTGTGAAGTCTCCATTGTATTATGATTTGCTGATGTTGTGTATGGTTAAAAATAAATGTACAAATAAAAAGTCAGAGCATAATGCCTGGTTTCAGACTTAGCCATCCATGTTGCTCTTACCGGATTAAGGCCGTTGCGAGCATATCCTGGCAGGGAGCAGGTCTGATTGGTCAAGTTCAAATCTATGGCGCAGGGAAACGCACAGATTAGCCACAAAGACATTTTTAGCCGCGCCGCTCCACCCTCAGAATAGGCAAGGGTTTACTAGAAATAGGATCTTAGCAAATTATCCCGCGTACAACTTCTCAGTACACGGTTATTTATGAGTGTATTATGACCAGGTAAGCTTCAGAATAGAAAAGGTAGGTGCTGTACCGAGCTGCTTGTAGATGGGAGGCCTTGTGTACATGTTGTAGGCGTAGTCTGTGGATGGAAAATATTATTATCAAAATGTTAAATTATATAAAAATGCCATAATGTTGAAAATGAATCCCTATTCCTTTTAAAAATGTGTTGTAAATTGTAAAACATAGAAGCAGTTAGGTCTATGTGTCACATAATACCACTAGATGGCACAGTTTGACCAAGCCACTGTCATAACTCGCATCACAATGAAGCTTTATACCCCTCATCAAGTCAGTGAAGCAGTGTGCCATGCTTTGGCCATTCTATGGGGCAGCGCAGACCAGAGCTTTCAAAAGTGCTAGAGGAGTCTGAAAAGGAGGGCACGGGGTCTTACCTCTAGCAGGAGACACGGGGCTGTGACTTAAAGGGGATGCAGGATTTCTACCACTGTGCAATTGTCCAGAGTGCAAAGAGGAGAAAACTGTCAGCCCTAGATGTTATTGAGGAGCGAGTGAGGAGGAGGAGGAGGAGGAGGAGCGGTGAGGGTGAAGGAGAAAAGGATATTTAAGAACAGCTAAATCAGAATCTATGGTATAGTAATAGGTGACAGTACAGTACATCGGTGCTTCTCTTTACCAGGTCTGTGGAAGTGCTGAGGGGAACGGGACGGTGTGTAACTGTGGCGGTTGTAAGATTGCTGAGATGCCGATTTTGGTATGTGCCGCCTTAATTCAAAACTATCCTAAAAGACAAGAAAAACATCCATTAGGCTATATATATATATATATATATATTTTTTTTTTTAATTCTCATTAGGCCCCGCTAAAGTAGTATTTCTTCTTGATAAGTTTAACATAGGACACTTACCTCAGTGCATACAGACATGTTGGCAGGAGACTGAAAAGAAGGAAACAGAAAAAAAAGCATTCAGAATACATTCAGAATTATAATTTAAAAGAAAATGATCAGTCGCGTCTAATTAGTGAAATATTAGAGCATAAGTAGGCAAAATCTGTCAACTATTTATCTGCTCTGAATATGGTTTAATAGTACAATAAGTACAAGACTAATGATATGCCATAGTTAACACAGTCAGATTTAAGATTTTAAGATACTAACTACTATGTTTTTTCACCTGTGACATTTTTTGTGTCATTTATTATGTTGAACGAGGAAACAGGATGTGAAATTCAATTAAAAAAAATCAAGAATTTTGCATAACTGCTGCAGTGCAACCACACTGTACCAATGGGTCAAGTCTGTATGAAATTGTCCCTCTCTCTATGTCACTAATGTTCTGTTCTATAACACATTTGTTATACTGGTGTAAGACTTTTTGTTGCTTATTCCGTCAAATTAAATAATAATGAGGGGAAAGAAGAATAATGACAAATGTTGCACTCCTCCAAACCTCTGGGACTTGTAACAAATGTTCTGAAAAGTGTTTTCTTCATTTTGCCCGCTGTTGCTTTAATATTATACAAAGATTCTACGCATGTGCACAAGTGCCGTGAAAAGTGCATTTCTCATTATTGACAAACAATCAAACAACAATAACAGGACTTAGTTTGAGTGAGAGGCAAACCAAGTGTGCACGAGCACAAAGCCACACAGTGCGCATCAGGTTACGTTTGGATGCGTTACCTCGGCGGGGCTGACACTGTGCTGTCCGCTGCTTTTGCGGTCCAAAGAGTTGTAGTTCGCACACTTATAGGAAATCATATCTGGATGCTCTATATCATAAATAGCCTTGACTCTGGGAATTGCCGCTAAGTCTCGGTAATCAATGATCTCATTATCTACTTTTGCCTGGGACCAGGAGAGGAGAGAGAGGGAGAAGGGAATGAGGGAGGGAGGAGGAGAGTAAACACAGACAGATCAGGTCAGGTGTAGTTTATATTACATAAGTTCCTAGAGGAATGGTACTTTAATCCCACGGCACACACAGACTTGTAGTTGGCACTGTACGAATTAAGCAATATGACGTAATAAGGTCGTAATCATGTGACCTATCGCAAGATTATTTAATCCAGAGCTACACATTCACTATATCGCAAGAGTCAAAGTGTATACCGGTTACCTGTAAACATAACAATTTATTCCATTTCTGATAATAATAATAATAGAAATAAAGTCTATAAAGTCAGCTATCCCCGTCACATTCCTCGACTAGTTTCTACTCAACTTTATTGGGAGTAAAGTGCATTCCATGGTAAACACAGGTGGAGAAGCAGGCAAATGGCAGCAGGGCGTTGCCTTTGACCAGGATCAATCTGAACACGTTCAAATTGAGGGAGTATGTTCATATTGAAGGCTAAATATGAACACTTCAACCACAAATGATCTAGTTCCGAACAGTCAAGGTCATTATTTATTTATTTTTTATCTTTTTTGTTTTATATAAATGTGTTCTTACAAATCAATGTTCTCTTTTTACTGTAAATATGAAATATCAGTCAAAAGAGAGATTTTGTCGATGCGACTCTCCTGTGTAGATAAAGGATAGACAAAAATGATTGTTGCAAGATGCACCATGACGATGCTGAAGGAGAAGGTGGTGAGGACTTACACAGAGGGAGCGCCCAGGGCTCCCCGGGGTGCAGGAGCCTGGTCTGGAGCAGGAGCTTTCTGAAGACGAGTGTGTGGGCTGAGAGAGGAGAAACAAACACTCATTGACAATTTTACCTAGAAAACTGTATTTAATGTTTAATGTTGTTGTTTTATATACAACAATGTATATGCTCACAATGTAATCCAATGTACAAACATGCAGAAAGCAATGGTTCCCCCAGCCAACAGTGAAAGCCATATTTAGCCTTGCTTTGGTTACTTCTGTCTTCTTAAAGTGGCACACCAGAACTTACATCATGTGAAAGCTGTTGCAAGTTTGTGGTTAATCTGAGATTACAGGCCGCTCAAGCCCACACTACAAAAGCCACTCTGAAGCAAAATAATAACCTTAAGTTGGTGAGGAGGGAAAAAGAAATCAAGGCCAGGCTTTTTGGACCTGCCGAGCTGCAGAGGAGCACAAATACAATTCTCTAAATCTTTTTTGCTGCATTATGTCTCCTTTATAATTGAGGAATAAATTCTCACCATTGAACTGTCTTCACTTCTGCTGCCGCGTCTGCAGTCTGGATGCCAAATAGATGAGCCTGTAAAGACGAGGACAGTTAACTTCTACCACCTTCTAGTGCGAAAATGTTCCACCACATAAAGAAAGATGGGTTTTGTTTAGCTTTTACAGCAAACAATGTATGTTTCTTACCTTGTAGATACATTTCATCTCCCTCTGCAAACCGTAGGTTACACCGGCTGCACCTCGCACAGCAGGGGTGGTAATGTTTGTCTCCTGCCTGCAAATACACAACCAAACATAACCATGGTACATTGTTTTGGGAGCACAAAATGGTCTTTTGTGTGAATTTGAGAAATATTTTAATTATGAAATGAGATTTGCAGAGTACATACACTGTGATTTTATTGCATTACTTTAGACTGAGTTTCCACTTACCTCCAGAACTTTACCGGTGATAAATTTCAGGCAGGAATCACACTTGACTCCAAACTGAAGCTGATAATCCTTCTCACAGTACGGAACAGCGTCCCTGAAACATGAAGTGTTTTAAAAACAGGAAATACAGACACTTTCACATAAAAGCTGTGTATGAATACTGCAGTGCTTACTTGCTGATGTATTCCCCGCTCAGGACTCGGCTGCAGGCTTTGCACTTGAAGCAGCCGAGGTGCCACTGTTTTCCCAAAGCCACCAGCGCCTGGCCGTTCTTGATGTCTCTCCCACACCCACTGCAGTCTGTGAACAAACATTAAAAAAATGATGCTTACATTTGATAACCCTCTGCAAAAGTAGCATTACCGGTGTCTAGCTAGCTTAGCGCCAGGAGCATGTTTGGTTTAGCTAGCATGTGTGTTTATGTTTTGACCGCTCTTGTGATATACTGTATGTAGCAACATATGACCTGGAATGCTCCGCAGTGTGGTTTTAGGCTTTTCCTATTATAGAAACGCAAAGAAAACAAATCCAGAACTAAGCCTCTTCTGATTATACATTAATATTACAAGAATATCACCGGCTCGTTCATTTCTGTACATTGAGCTGATCTTAATCTCAGTGCGTCTGCATGCTCCATAATCCTGGCCACAGCGTGTCACTATCAACGTCAGCCTCTTTAGGGTCAGGCCCAGGTTCTGCACTGACTCCGTGACCTGGCAGGCGCCCATACGACCTGTTGAGTCAGAGTTGTGCAGAAACCACGTACCAGGAGGAGACGCATTCGCCTGGATTCCTGACCGATGAACAAAGACGTTGCTTTTGTGCACGCAGGTACAAGAGGGAAAGTGTGTGATACAGCTGAATGATTTGGAGAAACTATCTTAAAGTGCATAATGTTTTAATCCTTTTGTATTTATGACTTAGTTTGATGGACAATATCTGCGAAAAGTATTAATCTTAGTTTTACTTAAGTGAAGTGGAAATTTAATGGAAAAAAAAAGTGAATTTGATTTAAATCTGTGACATAAACAGAGGAAAAGTTCCATAGGATTCTGACTCACTCATTTCTCATTGGTATAAGCTTGATTACCCATACGTATGTCACTTCCTGTGCCCAATCAGGAAGCGAAATTATAAACATCACAAAAAATGTGACCAAAAACTTGAATATTTTGTCTAATGCGTCATATCCACTTATTATTATTTGTATGATTGTACACAGCTATTGTCACTTGAATCCAGCTCACAGTACTGCGTGTGGGTGATGAAGTGAGTCACACACATACCTAGATGCTAACAACGCGGTTACACAACAGTGCACCTACTATTGGGGAGCTTGGGCTTGTCATTTGCTGGAGACATGGGGCGTAGGCATCGATGGCAGATACACTCCTTCCCACTGAACGTGACACAATCCCCGGCGGGAAAGGGCTGCCTGCCGAACAAGCAAAAAAATAAAATAAAAGGTTTCGCAAAAGTACACACAGCACCTGGGAAAAGTTGCTGAAAACACCCACCGCATACTGTATGTCTTACTTGCAAATGGTGCACACGAAGCAGGCGGGATGGTAGCTCTTCCCCAGAACGGTGACCACCTCCCCCTCCACAAAGTCGCCGCAGTTGGTGCAGGTCGTGCCGTGCAGGCGCTGGAAGTCGACGGGACACAGGCAGTCCCCGTTCTTGACGAAGAAGCCGGACTGGGACAGGTCACAGCCGCATACTGTCGCAAAAATAAAAGGAGAAGCAGTTTGTACATTGAAATTCATTATTCGTGTTCTGTTTATTTCTAGCTTTGTATTAATCATGAACAATCACTCCTACAAAACTTTCTATGGGCAATGCTGAGTCACCAGTTCATCTAAACAATGCTGAATGTGGGCTGAAGCATTCATACATGCCCCTTAGTGAAACCTGGAATTGTATTATTATTCTTTTAAAACATGCACTCAGGATTATATAGAGGCTGTGTCTTTCGGTATCACAGGAAAAGCACGGCGTTTACCATTAACCTAAATAAATGTGTATGCTTTTTTACGAGCCTGTTACATAATAAGAGGTCTGAAACCACTGTATGTCGTCCATGGACAAGCAGCTATGACCTCAGACTTTCTCTGCACCCCGTAGCATCCCATATTAGGATAGATAGGTGCATAAATTGTAAACATGATCAGCTCTACCTTTCTGTCTCCCTTTTCGTTGTTTTTATTGGCCCATACTCTTGTCAAATACTCACTTAAAAGGATTGATGTTGTTTAATGTACAAATTCACATGTAAAGAAACCACCATGTTTTATTTTTTATAGAGAAGGGTCTAGGGATGTGGGATACTCTCAGCTTGTTATGTTTAACTTATTTACGGGACGTTACATCTGGTATGATATTGATTTGTTTTTGTCCATACCGACCTTTGAGACGACTCCTGTTGTGATATTGGGCGTTACAAAAATAAATAAATTGATTGATTGATTGATTGATTGATTTTGATTTTTTTTTTTGAGCCAGGCGAGTCACTGTAGGTAAATAGGTGGGCGTGATTTGGAACTTTTGCTGTCCATTGCTGACATGAATATGAGATGAAGATGTAAAAAATAAGGCATTGTATGTGTAAAAATAGCCAAAATAATTTTTTTTGATGACAAAATCTGAATAAAGGATATAGCTAGGTTTAAATTCATAGTTTTATTTTTGTTGATATCTTAGTTACAAAGATTTGTTGAGAGGGGGTTTTGGATATATTGTTTTGTTTTTGAATAAACTAGTTATTAGTGAATAAATCTGTAAAATAAAATCTAATTTTGTCTTGAGGGGATGCAAAACACACATCAGGCTAGGAATTAAAATGTAGTACAAGACTGTATGCCACATCAGTCTCTAGGAATTACATAAGTAGAGATCTTGTCGCATCAACGTGAGAAAATGGTCATTGAATTTACAATTTCCCATATAGTTCCATGGAGAAACGTTGCACAGATGAGGTCATTCATTTGTTTCCAGGTGAAGGTTTATATGTTAAAACGAAGAGAGCATACAGGCCCAAAATCTGAAAATTGAAGTCCAATCCTAAGTCATAAGCATTGTCGATGTGGGAAGGT
>OMNZ01035648.1:5967-30419 GCA_900303255.1 Lesueurigobius sanzi | reverse complement strand
AGACACTGGAGGCAAGGTGAGTGAAGTGTCTTGCCCAAGGACACGACGACAGCGTGCGCCTGCGGGGATCGAACCGCTAACCCTCCGATTACAAGACGACCCGCTCTACTACTTGCGCCACCGTCGCCCCTATCTGTTTTTGCTAATGAACTTGCCATTTGGAGTTGTGATATGCCCAAACAAATTATGTTTACGAGTAGCGGCTCTACTCCAAGCTCCTCCCAAGTTATTTCTCGAGCTTCCCATTCCATCCCTACATTGGAATGCCTGGTTGCACCTATTGTACTATGTACCACTGCACTCAGGAACACCACTACAGAAGAAATCGCTGTGCAAAAACACTTATATTCTTCACCTTTGTTCCTTTTTTAAGTTTTTTTCAATAGCTTCATTTGGGCAACTTGACATCCCTGCCCTTCTGTGGAGTGTAAATGACTTTACTGTTTGTAAACCACTGCACTGGGATTATCACCTGATCCGAAACGTGGCTCTATAAAGGCATCTCTAATTACCTTTGATCCCACTCTCCATCACTGCTTCAGCATCTGTACTCTGTGCTTAAAAGAACTGGACGTTTCGCTCCTTATCCCAGTGGCTCCCAACCTTTTTTGGCCTGCGTACCCCTTGGGCCTTTTATTTATAGTCCAAGTACCCCCTTCCTCAATGGTTTTGCTGTTTGGTTAGAAGGCGAATGACTAAAACTCCTATTAATCTGTAAAAAGGCGACTAAATATTCTCAAACTCTCACTCTTCTTTACTGTTAAATGTTTTAAATAGCTTTTCTTTGAACATAAAATACATTTCAATTTGATCTTATTTTGTATCTGAAATTATTCCAAGTACCCCCTTCTAAGCTCTGGCGTACCCCCAAGGGTCCCCGTACCCCTGGTTGGGAAACACTGCCTTATCCCAAACCTACCTCCATGACTTTGTGCCGGCGACAGGGGAGCGTCCACTTCACATTCCGGCACTTGGGGAAGCATCTTTACCGCTATCTGGTGTCGCCCCGGTCGTGATTGATTGCGGATTGTGACGAACGGCTGATGTCCCGAGGTGCCATTGAACCCGCATCCCCTGCACCCCCCCCCCCCTCCCCCCCGCCCGCTTCCACTGTTAATGAGCATAGTTTGGGGAAACGGCAATCCGCAAATACAGATAATGACATGGTTCCTTCACGGTGTAATTGGTCTTGCAGTGAAAACATTTGATTTAGGCCTTTCCTGCCCGTGGTGTGTGTGCGTGTGGTCATATGTGTGTAAGCTGGGGCTGGAGCTGCACGCTGAATTAAATGTGGTTCGGCTGTAATTAAGTGCACTTACAGGTCTGTGTGTGAGACTTTCTGACGCACCCATAATTGAGGCATCAGGTTTTGTTTGTTTTAACCTGCCTTTGATGGAGACGTGCTGGGAAGACGTTTCACATGGCTTACGGGAGCGGCGTGTACATGGAGAGGGAAATGTGTCGGGAAACACGTCGTTGTGAATAACAATTATGAGCGTGTTTAATTATATCCCACGTTTTGGGAAAGAAATACCTAATTGGGATGTTTCTTGTGTTTGGAATTGCGAAGTCGAGTCAAGATTCAGGTTTCTGTGCATACATTGAGCACATTCAGGAGCATCAACCTTTGAAAGAAGACTGAATTATTAACTGCTAAACTAACACAAGAAAGATCTACATTTCCCAACATGTATTGTATAGGTCTAAAGTACAGTATTAGCAGGTTTTATATATTAAGGCCACATAGTCTTTGTGATTTGCTTATTGTAACAATTCATATTGTGATTAAGATTGTGCAACTCTACTATAGATACAATGTCTGTCTTACATATATTTAGATCACATGTTGTTGTGTTCTTGGGTAAAATACAACCGCCAGGAGTGTGAGTACTGTATTTTCCGGACTATAAGTCGCACTGGAGTATAAGTTGCAGCAGCCAAAAGATGCAAAATGAAAAAGAAAAAAACATATATTTTATATATATATAGGTTGCACCTGAGTTTAAGTCGTGAGACCCGTCAAACTATGAAAAAAAGTGTGACTTATAGTCCGGAAACTACGGTAACTGTGATTGAGAGAATGATGTGATGGACTGAGAAGTGAATGAATAACTACTACTACTACTACTAAAAATAACGCATTAGTCTTATATAGTGCTTTTCCAGACGCTCAAAGTCACATTGTTCATCCACTCCATACTCAGTGGTGGTATACTACTATTGTAGCCACAGCTGCCCTGGGGTAGACTGATGGGAGCAAGGCCACCACTCTGTGCCATCAGCCACTCCGACCACCACCGACACTCACTTACACAGTACATTCACCCAAAACAACTTATATAAGGAAGTATCTTTATTAAAGGCACTATACCTGATTTGTTAATTAGAAACGATGAAAGCGGGAGTACCGTATTTTCCGGACTATAAGTCGCACCAGCAAAAATATGCATATGAAGAAGAAAGAAAAGAATCAGTGTGAAACATGTGAAATGATATATTTTAATATATAAGTCGCAGGACCTGCCAAACTATGAGAGAAAGTGTGACTTATAGTCCAGAAAATACAGTACATTAAATTGATAGTTGTGGTCCAAACTCATTCCTTTCCTAAGACACTTCTAAAATCCCATGTCTTGATGCAGAAGAGTTCACAACAACAGGACATTTCACAACTTGCAGCATTACTTTTTAGGGTCACTGTCACAGAAATGTAAGAAAACTAACCTGAAAACTACAAATTACATCCCACCACTAAGAAAAAAAATCAGGTATAGTGCCTTTAATGGCATAGAAGCATTTTCCTTATTGAACTATGAGGATTGCAAAAACATTTTCTGTTCAAAAGCGTGGATTTGCAACTTTGGAACGAGAAACTAAAGCTTCAGCCTGCACTATCATTATCTTGTTTGAAAACGGAACAATTGCTACTCATGCAAAAAAGACTGACTCCAGCATAAAACACGGCATTGTGCAAAACACAACAGAACAATTTCCCACTGATAATAGCAGTTGTTTTCTTGCTCAGCACTTACTGATATGGGTGATTTCATTAGAGGTCTGAAAGTTGGAACCAAGGTCTGTTCCAGTTCGCCGGAGCGTATCCCTCAAGTATTTGCGGTCGTGCTGAAACATAACAGTGTGTTGGTGGACAGTATTAGCCAGAGTGAGTCCGGTGCCGCGAAACCACCGTCTCCTTCCGTCTGCGAGATGACGCGATGATTAGTGCGTTTGCCGACCAAAGATGGACAGATTCAGAGGCAAATAGAGACAGATGGAGAGGAATAAAGATGAAAAACTGACAAGCGGAAAGACACATATAGGCTATAGGCTCGCAGTAGGTCATCAGTGGGCTATCATTACCCCAAAGCCTCACTATCTCTCAACCCCTAACTGCTAACCTCCAACCAACTGAGCCTCCCCTCCCCGAACTTTTCCAGAAAACCTCAGACCGCAATTTGTCTCTGGGCAGAGATGGATGAGGGAAGGCTTGGCAGAAGGCACTAGGAGCCTGCTTAGACTGAGAGGAGAGGAGGAGAGGGGCTATCCATAGGCCATCTATCATGTGCTTATATACACAATCAGTCAAGTCTTCCCCGGAGGGTCCCACAGGCGGGCTCTACAGGGTGCTTCCCTCACTCCAAGACGTCCGCAGAGAAGGCAAAACCCAGCAGACACAGAAGCAAAATATGTTCTCGTAGAGGAACTAAGACAAATGAGAAAGTGCGGCACATGGGAAGGCTATAGAAGATGTATTGGGGTTGTGACCTGGTGAGGCAGGAGGTGGTTGGAGTCACGATTAGGTTTAGTTATTCCAACCTCCGCCTATACAGTATGTGTTTAAGAAAGCATGTTCCATAATGATTGTTCAAAGTTCATGCGTTTTTTTTTCTCCCAGAAGTAAAAAGTGGGTGTAGGTGGTAAATTAAGGATGTTTAAATCACAGAGATGGATTGGTCTGAAACAGATAATAGATTTGATGGTAAGGCACTCGAAAGTAAAGAAGAACGTGATGAATTGAATCAACAGGAATAAAAATAAAAGGATTAAACTGTGGCTATAAACAGAATTGCTTCCTTGGCCAGGCCTATGAAGGGAAGGGAAGATGAATAGGTGGAGGTGGTTAATGACTCTGCTGCTGTGGGAGATGAGGGTAAAGCAGATGTTTGCCTTTAATTTATCTGAAAAATGTATTGTCTGACGTAATGTCTTGTTATGACTTCCACAGTACAGTACTGTGTGCTACTGCTGGACAGAAGGGCAGCTGAGTTTCAGTTTAGAGAGTGCAGTGATATACTCACACGAGGCCACAGCTGCCACAGCCTCTGCTCAAGGGCAGAAGACAGCACTAAACAAAGTGGATTATGATCAAGTCGTTTGTTCCATGTCACAGTGAGTTGCAGGTTCAGGATGAAAGAAAACAGACAAATTTGCAGAGCAAAAAGAAGTCTGTGAAGAGGTGCAGCCAATGGCCTTGAGGCGCTCTGCTTCTCTGTCAGACTTTCTTGATGTCATGCGATGCTTGTCAGGAGCAACATCTGCAGAAAAGATGCTTGAGTGATGGTCAAATATGTGCTGGCACAAACACTGACGGCCTGCTCAGACCCACTGACGCTCATAGCACAACACTGAGAATCAGTTGTGCATCTCTGTGGACACAAGAGGCTGTGGCTTTCATGGTCACTATGGGTCATTAGCAGTTCACTTTGCTCTATTACTAAAGAGTGGAGACTGGACTCTGGAGGGGCACTGTACCCCCCCATCTCTCCCCTAATAACATGCAGCTGGCCCTCTAATGCCTGTTTACATATCTGTGGCATAGTTCATGACTAAAGTAAGCAAAACCCTAATTATTTTACCCGGCGACGGGACCAATAAAATCAACTTCCCCTTCTCGTTATGGCTGTTTAAATGTATCCTTTGATGGCAGCTTTTGTTTATTTTTGAAAGAGTTGCGTAGCTGAGAGGAAAGCAAATAGAGATAATGACACAGAGATGCTGACAAATGAAGGCTCTGCTGATGGATTCATTTCCACATGATGCCTGTGAGGCTATAGGGCTACATGCAGAACAAACATGAAACAGGGAATGTAATTATAGGTTTGCAGTGGGTGGCTTGTAATAACTTATGTCTCACAAAGGTAGTTATAGTGAAATATGTTGTGTGTAAATACAAATCTGACTTCCTTTAAAAATATGACTGTTTTGTTCTTGCAGAATGCTGTGGAGACTCACTCTTCCTTTCCTGCTAGCGGGGGTGCTCTGTATCACTGCAGAGACCAGGAAGCCCCGCCCACAAGGCTCCATCCCCTCCCCATACAAGAGCAAAGGTAACCTGTCATCAGAGCGCCAGCGACTGCTACAGAAGAAGCCCGAGGTGCTGTCCTCCAGCAGAGAGGCCCTGGTGGTGACTGAGAGGAGGTACCTGCGGAGAGACTGGTGTAAAACTCAGCCTCTGAGG
Source organism: Lesueurigobius sanzi (assembly GCA_900303255.1). Lineage (NCBI taxonomy): Eukaryota > Metazoa > Chordata > Actinopteri > Gobiiformes > Gobiidae > Lesueurigobius > Lesueurigobius sanzi. The sequence continues at coordinate 24,961 of OMNZ01035648.1, read as the reverse complement.
CAGACCATCAGTGAGGAAGGCTGCATCAGCCGCACTGTGGTCAATCGCTTCTGCTACGGCCAGTGCAACTCCTTCTATATCCCTCGGCACATGGGCCCCAGCTCTGCAGGCTCTGGGAGGAAGCACCACAACAAACTGCAGGAGCCCTTTCAGTCCTGCTCCTTCTGCAGGCCTCAGCGCATCACTCAGCTCACAGTGCAGCTGGACTGTCCCAATCTACAGCCACCGTTCAGGCATCGCAAGGTCCAAAGAGTCAAACAGTGTCGCTGCATGTCTGTGGACGTCAGCAGCAACAGCAAACTCTGAGAACCAGACACTCGCTTACACAAAGTATCTGTTTATGAAGACTTTCTCTTAGTGCAATGGACTAAGTAACTAATGAACTTGAGATTCCAACTGTTTCACCTGTGCCTTCTGCAAGAAGAACACCAGAGAAGAAGCTGATGTTGATCCAAATGTAAAGACTGAACTGATTTTATGAAGAGATGCCACACATGTAAGTGGCAGGGCTTTTCAGTGGTTTAATTATGTGCCATAACTTACTGTGGTCATGACATAAAGAAACCTCAGTGTCAGCTTTAAAAACAGAAGAATCAGTTCACAGCAATGTGTTATTAATACAATAATACAGTAAAATATACATGAAAAAGAAGAGTTAATAAATCCATGTCCTTTGGCATGTGTCTGCTGGTGGTCTCTGGTGTATATGTAAAATATGTGTGGAGGAGGTGCAATGGCATGTACTGTACTGTATAGAGTACAAACATTTGATATGTGAGTGTATAATATGAATGTAAAATATATTAAATCTATTTCATATACTCGTTGTCACTGTGTATTTATGTTCTGTTAAAAAGTACAAGAAAGGCATTTGTATTCCAAAGTATTTCATATTTATTTTCCATAAATAGAATTTTTAAATTGAGACAAACGGTGTGATATTGCACAAGAAGGTCACATTTCCACAACATGGAGGATTGCACGAACAGGCAGGGGTAAAGACTGCATAGAAAGACTTGCAATGTAAGCAAGATAATATGATTTATCAAAAGTTACTACACTTTAGGCAAGCAGAAATAGTCAGAAGGGAGCTATACACGATTGGAAACATACTTGGTCCAAGTCCTCAGTAAACACGAATGTCCAATGACTTTCCTCCATGTTCAAGCCCCATAAGTGCACACTGTCCTATAGACAAATGACTGCGTAATAAGGCACTTAATGTATGGCTCTGTGTGATCTATTCTCACCACATTACAATAATTCAGGCGGCTGTGCTTCTCTTCCCCAGACATGTAAACGTACGACTCACTAAAATAGCTCTGTGTAAAGTACTGAAGAGTGCCTCTGGAGCCATCTGATTGGTGCCTGACTTTAATAAATCCTGTCAGCTTAACGGCGTCCACTGGTTGGCATATTTCATTGGAATTACAGGGGCGCTATCAAAAGAACACTGAGGCCGGCGCACTCTTTCACGGCAGTATCAACATTATATCCACTTCGGACCGGCTCACAATAAACAGCGGCCTTAAATCAATTGAAAACAAACACTTGGGGTAAATAAATGTTGTCAAAATGACGTATGGCTCGTGTCAAGATTGTCTAAACAGCGCAAGTGCGAAAGGATGCTTGATGATCATTTTCCACTTCCCAGCGTCAGATCTTCTGGCCCAACTTGGCTTTCTGCGGGAGAAACAAAGCAACACATCTGGATTATTTAGGGCTCCGGTGAAACTGGCACGGTGTTAAGAAGCCAGGTGGCGGTAATGTGGAATGGATCTCAAGGGTTACAAGTCGATTTGCACCAAGGGAGGCGTAAAGAGGGAGCAGGTAGTGGTGGAAATGGGCTTTTAAACGACGACAATAAAAAACAGAACGTACTATTCCAGTGGCGTGTTTGGGTTTCACGTTGTAGGAAGCCTTCTCCCTGGCCTGCTTGAAACATTCCTCTGCCATTTTGACCCTGGAAAATCAAGAAAATCGGGTCAGCGCACTCACACTGCTGTTAAATGAGACACTTGGCGAGCCAGAGCTTTTTTTTTTTTTTTCTTTTTTAACAAAAGTGTAAAGGAGGTGTTCATCTGTTCTTCAGTAGGACACAACAAAGATGAAGAACCCGACGGGACACTACGGGTCTCATTCATGAATATTTACTTCAAAAAAAGTTCTTAAGGACAACTTAGGTCTGATTCACGAAGCGTTCGTAAGACGTCTTCTTAAGAACGCTTTGTGACTCTAAGACACCCCTCCCCTCATTATCAGGACATTTACATTATATTGACTATGGAAATACAAAGCCCTCTAAACTTCCATATATGGGCATGACAAGAGCATGAGACAGTACTCATTTACATTTACTCTAATGTGAGTACATTTTTGAAGTATTTAATATTTGTATGATACAATTTTTGAAATAGCGTTACTCTTATTGTAAATAGCTTAGTGTATTTTGTCTAAAGTCTCTCCTCTGATTACGACAGGTTTGACCCTCTGCTCTATACCACCTCTCATCACTTTCATTCTCTCAATAAATATCATTTTAAATGAAATAATACATTTTTTTACTCATGCTGTAGCACTTTTTGACTGTGATAATATTCTAAAACTGCAGATTTTCTGTTCTTAGAATTTGTTTTTCCAGAGGAACTCTTTCAGCTAAGAACAAATTTTGTGAATGCCAAAAATGTTCTTAAGTCGGCCATAAGAACAAGTTTGCGCAATAGTTTGTTTCATGAATGAGGCCCTATGAGAGTAAGTGGAATTTCTTTTTAATTTTCAGGGTTTGGGCCATTGTGCTCTCTTAACAAATACATATTATGTTTTCACCTGGAAGCAAAACACATGACCCAATCTTTACAATAAGGAGCGTAGTTTCACTGATTGAATGTTTCTCCATAGAACTACAGTATATGGGAAATATTGTAACATCAATAACAATTTTCTCAAAATGCCTTTTTCTCATTGTGGTGATAACATCTAGACTTTAGTAGTTCCCACAGACCCCCAAATCTTGTATTTACGTGTTGTATGACCGTTTGTTCAGGGATCTTTCAATATGTATTTCCAAGACTGATTTATTGAACCCTAAAAAACAGATTTTGAGACTTTGTAATTAATACATCAACAAAATAAAACCATACATTTAAACCTGGCTGTGTCCATTATTTAGACTTCATTGCGAAAAATAGGCTTTTTTATGCATAAAATGTCTTATTTTTATATGAAAACACATACATTTCTTTTTCTCATATCTATGTTTATAATATACAGCAAAACTTTCAAATTGATGTCACTCAATACATGTTCCCCATTCATCTGCAGTGCCTCACATTGAATTGATAATAATCTGTACAAACTGCATAATAGTAATATCTTACATTAAGGGTTAAGTTTAGAGTATACAACGTTGTCCGCTGTAGGAAAATGTGCACAATCCTTCAATAATGCTGGGGCCACCTGTAAAGAGCGGTGCCCGGGGCCGGGGCAACGATGCATGTTTTAAGGTTTGAGCTTCACCAGAAGGTCAGGGAGTTCATGTTTTCACTTCTCGACGTTTTGTTCACAAATCCTTGTTCCGTCTTTATTTGGCATAATGGACCAATTTTTGTTTTGTTAAAGTAATGAATATTATCTTTGTGTTTATCCAATGCCCGTGAGCCAAGTGGATGGTGAATGTGCTGTTTTCATTAGTCGGGTGAAGCCACTGATGTGGGTCACTTCACTTCTTTCCCTTCATGAATGTGTATGAAGTTGATCTAATCTCCAAAAGGACGACATGTACCGTAAACCAGCGTAATGTGCTGCGGGACAAAACGTCAAAGTTGGTCAATTTGTAATGCTTTAAAATACATAACAAAGCTAATTTCCACATGAATACAGCGGGTACTATGTGGGGATGGATATAATAAAGCTGTGCAGGCTTTTACTCTAAGGCTATTGTAATTCAGTCAGTCCCGAGTTGTTGGTCTGGTGATTTTGAGAGACGCAGCCCGAAAAACTTGGGAACCCCTGATCTAGTTTGTGATTGACGGCTTCGATGTGGAACAGTGATTCTTAATCACCCCCTGAGCGTATTAGAGCACTTAGCAGGAGGTATTATTACACATTAAAGAAGAAGAAGGTTAAACTGAACAACCGTATAGTATTTCAACAATATTTCATCAGTGCAATTGTTACAGTTGTATTTGTTTATTTAAAAAAAAAAAGACAGAGAGACAGAGAGAGAAAAAGATAAATTCCTATTTACAAATATTAGGTGGTACTTGGGGACAACTTAACTCTAAAATGTATATACATTTCCATTGCATAGTTTTTTTGTGACAGGATGAACATTTGTGGAACTATTGCTGTTCTATTGTTTATACTACAGTTAAGCCACTACAAATGATCTACAACAGAGCTGTTAAAATCTTGGATAAGAAACCCATTAGGTCACATCACTGTTTTAGCCTGCATAACTTAAATATGTTCAATTTTGAAAACTTTATCAAACTTTCTCAGTTGAAGCTAATGTATAAATGTGTGCATGGTCAGGCCCCACAGGTCCTTAGTGAGTGTATAGTTCCTCTCAGAGCTGTGGGCTCTAGGACCAGAGGAGCTCAGAGCTGTGGGCTCTAGGACCAGAGGAGCTCAGAGCTGTGGGCTCTAGGACCAGAGGAGCTCAGAGCTGTGGGCTCTAGGACCAGAGGAGCTCAGAGCTGTGGGCTCTAGGACCAGAGGAGCTCAGAGCTGTGGGCTCTAGGACCAGAGGAGCTCAGAGCGGGAACTGTCAAATCCCGAGGCGCAAAACTACTTTCGGACAATCAGCCTTTTCTGTACAAGGCACAAAAGCTTGGAACAGTCTACCCACTGAACTGAAGGGAGAGACTAACTGGGTCCTTTTCAAACATAAACTTAAAGACTTTTTAATCAGAGGTCAGACGTGTGAACATCACTGACCCCCTGTTGTGTTAGACCCAAGCGCCACCGGGCAAAGGGATTGTTTCTATTCTGCAATGTTATTATATTGTCTGTTTTAACTTTATAATGTTTGTTTTGCTTTGTTTTTTACTTTAAAGGCCCAACCAGGGACTGACATTGAGAATTAGCCTTGGCTAAAATGTTGTGGTGTGTAACATGAGCTCATGAAGCATACATTACCTGTCCCTGTTCAAATAAACATAAATAATAAAAAAAGAAATTAGTTGCGCTTAAAAGTTATGCATTTCTTATAATATGAATGATAACTCAAAAATCTTTATTTCACTCTTGGTTAGTGGTTGCGTGATGCCATTTATTGTGTCCCTGATCAAAGGTTTACATATTGTGCATTTAGAAACAAACATCACTTTTTACAGAGAGTCCTGTATTGAGTTTTTCTTTGCTCCTGGACACATTTTCCTGGCAGTTGTTGAAGGCCATGTACATGTTAGATCAGGGACATTTAAGTAGTTTCTGTTTCATTATGATTTCAAAAGAGTAAACTCAGTTCTTTGGCAACAAATGGCTTCGCACAACCACTAACCACGAGCGGAAAAAAGATTTTTGCTTTAAAAGGCTATGTAAACTTTTGAGCACAACTGCACCACAAAACTGAATCGTGTTTTCGCTAACTTTTTATTTGTCTTTCAACTTCAAACAGATTGCACTCCGTCAGTCCTGTTTTGTCTGGCCGGGGCAGGTCTGTGCTCACCTCTCCTGTAACATCAGCTTGTTCTGCCTCTTCCACTGCTCTTTGAAATCGGAGGAGAACTCGTGCCAAATGGAGAAGAACGTGTTGGGGGAGACCTCCTTCTCTCCCGCTTTGGGTTTGACTGAGAACGACCCACTGAGCTCCAAGAAACTGCGGACAACAACAACATCCAAAAACTCCTGTTATTGTGAAACCTATGAATGTTCATCTTGGGTATAATTAGTGCGGGGGCAAGGCAGGATGATTGTGCTTTTCACCGCTTCCTATGAAATCAGAAACACTCCTGTCCATCCCATATATAGCCGGGTCATTCTCTGAAACTCCATTCGTACGGGATATTGCGATGTTTACCCATAACTGTATATAATAAAACGGAAAATAAGACACACAGGAGGGAGCGCACGGCACGATGTCACGCGCGCAAGTGTTAAATGTGGCGGCCATTTGCAGTGGATCAATAGTGAGACAGGTTTGGTCTGCTTTTGTTTGGAGTGTGCTATAGGAACGCATTCTTTGTTGGCAGTAACAGAAGCCCGGAGCCAGAGCTGTCTACTTTCTCTGGGCTTAGATAAACAAGGCAGACACCACACCGGGGGCCTCTCATCAGCTCCGAGCACTGGCACCACGCGATGCACCCACCAGCGTAACAGGAGTAATCGCCAGCGCAAAATATTGACAAAACAGCTGGATTGGGTTTCGGCACCGCAGCACCAATAATATCCGTCCATCTTGTTTCACTTCCAGGCAAATTCTCAACTGAATCGTCACTTTTACAGCAAGGGAGGCAGCTTTTTTTATTTTCTTCCTTTTTTTTTATTTTATTTTTTTAAGAAAGAATGTACAGTATGATGTCTTTACTGGAGGATTTTAAAACTATACTATATTTTTTTTGTTTTCAAACCAGTGTGTGACTGACAAGTTTGGTAGTTACAGACATTCAACCCAATAAATAGAATGAAATACAAGTATTTATTTAATCATGGGTGTTTTTATTGGCGGCCTCTTAAGAGTTGCAGTTATTTCCAGGTTGCACCAGTTTTTACGCTCTTTACAGATATATTTTCACCTGGGAACAATAATGACCTAATCTCTAAAGTCTACATCGGACTACTGTATATGGGAAATTGTAAATTCAATGATCATTTTCTCAAAAGCAACTATGATGTATGGAGTGAATGTTCAATTGTCCCGTGTAAAGCGCTTTGTGACGGTGAAAGGCACTATTCACCTTATTCTGCCCCGCCCACTTTTGTTGTAAAAGCATTTCCTGTTTTTATTAGCACTTCCTGTGAGCTGAAATTCCATTGTCGTCAATGTAAGAGAGTGAAGAAAATAAAAAGGGAATCAACAAAAAAACTTGTAAAAAAGCTCAAAGTAAATAAGTTTGTGTGGCTCAGGTTTAGTTTCAGTGGAAGAACGACATGAAAAAAGTCACCTAAAATATTTTTAGCGATTTTATCTCTGACTTTTTGTTGTCTCTCTAATTGGCTAATTGTCTGTGAGGATCTAAAGGACCAGAGCTGATAGATATATTCACACAGAGGTTTGTTGTAAATGTTACATGTTTCACCAAAAACAAAAATCAAAGCTCAAGTCAGACCTGCAGTTTGACCAGAAATACAAAATGGCGGCCCCCATAGCAACTTCCTGAATAAGGTGGATAGAGCTTTGGAATGTGATGTCACGTAATGGGGCGTGGCCTGCAGATTGTGTTGTGTAAGTGGTTGTAGAAGTAAGGGAAGCTAGATGGACAAATACATAACTTCAGGGTAGTCCGGGCCTGTTGTAGTTGACTGCCATGTTAGAACGCACCATCTACAAGGGGATAATATTGAAAATGGGCTGTGTTTTCATCGTTTTGTGCTCCTTAAAAACGTGGTGTCAGTTCCAAAGCTCTATATAATATATATATATTCTTCTAAAACTCAAAATGCATTTTTCTCACATTGTGGCAACAACATCTCCACTTTAGTAGCACCTACAGACTACAAACTTAACATTATTTTTAAGGTGTGATTAGAATATTTTTTTCAACATTTAGTTCCTAGCCTGATTTTTTGATTTATTGAGATTTGAAAACAATGTCAAATTAGAAATTTACAGATGTATTCATTAATAACTACACTATTCAAAAAATAACCAAGATATCCAAAATCCCCTTTGAACAAATCTTTGCAAAAAAAATAATAAAATAAAACCATACATTGAAATCTGGCTGAAAATATAGGCAATTTTGTCCGTTTTAACACAAAATGCCTAATTTTTTATATGAAAACATAAAATAGCGGGAAATGTGCAATACATTTTTTTTTTTCATATTGTGCCAATAATATACAGAAAAAGTTTCAAATGAATATCCCTCAATAAAAAAAATGTCCATATTCGATTCCATATTCCATGCCAGTGTTTAGCTGTTCATTAAGTTTAATATGACCAAGCTTCAGTTGTTCTTGTGTGTGGCTTTTAGGTCAAATGTATCAAATACCAACATTAATAGGCACAATACACTTACTAGGGGGACACTCTGTGGGTGAATCTCATTCTTTTTCCACTTTCAGGTTTTGGGCATAAACTTTCACCAGGAAACAAATCAATGGCCTAATTTTTTTTTACAATCGTGAGAGTAATTAATCAACGTTTCTCCATAGAACTATATGGGAAATTGTAAATTCAATGACCATTTGCTCAAATTGCATTTTTCTCATATTGTGGCGGCAACATCTCCACTTTAGTAGCTCCTACAGACTCCAGGGTTTAAGAGGTTAAAGCTTTCAAATTGATCACTGAATTTAAAAGGTTGTCCTATTCACCTGCTGTGTCTGGCTTTAACATGACTCTTTATTCACCTATTTTGGATGGAGACACACAAGAAGGACATGCACCCAAGATATTTTAGTTGGCTAGGCCTGGGTCTAAATCCGCAGTCTCAATATGGAGTTGAAATGGTAGCGGCGCGGCATTAAAACTAATTATAAATGTAAAAGCGAGACGATTCGATCTGTTTATCCCATCCTCACACACACACACTCTCTCGTCTCTTGCTCCGTTGTGGCTGTCTCCTCCCGTGACGCAAAGAAAAGCCCATTCACATTTTTCAGGTAGTGAGGACATGTGAAGTGTTTTCAAACAAAGACTCACATCTTCTGAGTGTCTGCCAGTTGCTTGTCCTGCGTCTCCAGCTCTGTTTTGGCTGTGAAAGGAAGCGAGAGATTGATTAAAGGAAAGAACGCTTCTATCGGTAAATACGGGATTAAAATATTTCCTGTCGCGTTAGGCAGAAGCATCTTTCACCTCCAGTGCAACATGTATACACAAGAGGATTCCACGTGTCACCATTACTTAGGGCTGCAGTCATCCTCTAGGTCATCGCAGTGCCACCCGGTTACTGAGTGTCGGATGGTCCCGCTCTTGCACAACTGACAAATGAGTCCAGCAGATCGTAATACAAGTGCGTCTTTGTGTAGACTTAACTTCCAATGGAGATTGATCACTGTGTGTTTGAGCACTTACGAGCCCGTGTGTGTTTGTGTGTGTGTGAGTGCACAAATGGAATACTACACATGGAATGAAATATTATGTATACTATAGGAGATCTACTATGCAGCAGCTATCTCAGAAGGGATCGTTTTCCCTGGGATAAACTATGGTAGTTGTCAAAGTGGAATATGATATGTCAATCCACGAGGTAGTCTTCATTCTGAAGGCAGGTTTAAGGGGAGACACTACAGGCAAACATCATTTTTCTCAATGTTATGATTTTGGGTTTAGTTTAATCTCTGAACATATAAACTTCAGCCTGGAAACAAAGAAATGACCTAATCTTCACGATAAGGCAATATCTCTTAAGACAGGATCACACATTGGGTGCAAAAAGTCAGGAAATGAGAAGATGAGTCAGAAATGAGTCAGAAGAAAAATAAGTTTGAAAACAGTAATAATAATACAGGAGTAGGATAAAACTAAAATAAAACTAATAATGAAATAAATGTCTCTTAGCATCTATCAATAAAACAGTATAAACTGTGTAAACATCTCTTATGTACACTGAATAAAGATGTGATACACTCAGGTGGTTGACTGATAAGTGACATTGCAGGTATTGTAAACGCTGAGGTTATTGCACATATTAAGTATTGTTATTGCATATAGAGCTATACAGTAGAATTGTATAGTCTGACAGCGGTGGGTATGAAGGACCTACTCCTTCTTACACTGTGGGTGTCTCAGTCTGTCACTGAAGGAGCTCTGCTCCTCTACAGTCCTGTGCAGTAGGTGAATGTGTGACTTAATTAAAAAAAATTAATTTAAAAAAGCCCATAAAACTCAATGTTATAAATTTAAAAAATATTGTCTTGCAATCATCATGCCATGTCAGTGTCCCGTGACCCCCCGAGGGTTCCCAACCCCCACTTTGGGAACCACTGCTCTAACAAACTTGCTATTCTTGTGCTTAACAATATTTTAAAGGTTTGTTCAGAACCATTTTTCATTATTTAATTCCCAGCCTGATGTATTGAGTTGAACCACCAAAAAAAAACATTTTCATTTATTTATTAATTTGGTTGGGACAGTGCATGTTAATGAACACACATGAGAACCAAGCACATAAACTGGGCTGTGCTCAATATATCGTATCAGCAATATATTGTTATGGAGCACTTGACAATACGTGTATCGTATCGAGTACCTGTATCGTGATGTGCAAATTATGAAAGAAAATGAATTACATCTGTTTGTTTTACCCCATGGTTTATTCATAACTCATCACAACACACTCACTCACTACTGCAGGTTTCAGTTGCTGAACATCTTTAGCATAATAAAACCTACTATTTATTGTACCTCATTTTTCTTCAGTTTCTTTGGAATATGTATTGTATTATGGCTTTATCGGGAAACACTTGTATCGGGTACGTATCGTATCGTGGGCCCTGTATCGGGATATGAATCGTATCATGAAGTTGTTGGCAATACCCAGCTCTAACGTAAACACACCACTGCGGATCGTAGTCATGGGCTAATTTTAATTTGTTGTCCCACACTGACACTCATTCATCCTTGCTTATTGTACATGTTTTTAGTGGTAGGGGAAACCGGAGCCCCCCGAGGAAACCTACGCAGACCCAGGGAGAACATGCAAACTCCACAGAGAAAGGCCCCGTCCGGCCCGGGAATTGAACCCGGGACCTTCTAGCTGTGAAGCATGAGCTCCAACGAGCCCAACATAAAAGCCTTTATAAAAATGTTTTTTTTAATATGAAAACATAAAATGACAGAAATCGTGCAATACATTTTTTCTCATATTTATGTGAGTAATATGCAGCAAATGTTTCAAATTGATTCATATTTCTCCCTCTTCTTTGGTTTTAGCGGTGGCCTATAGTCACTTGTCTGTGCGTCTTGCTTTTTATTTTTTACTTGCTAGTCGATCCTCTCCTGGTTCTCTCCACAACTTGTCAAAAGCGATCTTTAGGTGATGCATACATTTATTTTAACACGACCAATTCCTCACCCCAAGGTCGCTGTCTGTAAGCCTCTCCTCACTCACCTGTCACATGATCAAACTGACCTCTGACTTCCTCATCGATTTCCAAGACACACACGACAGAGGATGGAGGAAAGAATCTTTCCTGGCACCGACGCGTGTTCCTCTCTTATCCCGGGAATATCTGGTTGCTATGTGTAATTGAAGCCAGAACCACATCTAAAGATCTGAGTCGAACCCACTGGGAGCAGTACTGTGCTTCACCATTCCACTGCATTAAATCACTATGTACCTCAGCCTGGTCTGGCCTGCTGACAGCTCATCAATGCATGATGACAAATCAGTCAATGAGACACAAGAGCTTTGATGAAATATTCAAATAAATTAGTACTTTGAGAGGAATGTGTTGATTCATCCTCAGCTTACTCGTATTTGGGCGTGGGTGTTGACATTTTTTGGTACGTCCTTAAATGATACCTGGTTTACTATAGTGATACTTGAAATACCTTTTCTGTGAGTAGAGATGTACTCACGGAGAGAGTAAACATTATGTGCATTCACGTAAGCTACATAAATGAACATTAAGATTGACCAGTTCATGTAATACACACTGTTTTGGGGAAGTTGAGACAAAGTTTCTGATTAACTTGGCTAAGCGTAAACTTGGCGCCAGGTACTTTATTTTCCTGAGAGGCCAAGGAGCATAACTCTGGCCGTTTTGCTTCTTTATACTGTAATGCTATCTTTTACAATGTTTCTCCTATTTACTCACGCTAAATACCAATTATACTGTGTTAATAATTCAGAGTTGGCGGCACATTGGCTGAGTGGCGAGCTCTCACGTCGCAGACCATGTGAGACCTTTCTGTGTAGAGTTCTCCCAGTATCTGGCTGGGTTTCCTACCAGTTCCCCATCAACATAACACATTTACAATAGACCATTCTCAGTCATGTGATCTTTTAGTTGGCAGTCTGCCTTGTTATCAGCTGTTGCCGCCACAACTCTCGCTGAACATAGCCATTGGTCAACGAAAATTCACCACTGGTCCATCCGTCCAAGGGGGATGGATCCTTCTTCTAAATTGGTTCCCTTCGAGGTTTCCTAACTTTCTCCCATGTGGTTTTTAGGGGTGTTTTCTCGCCGTGGAGGAAGGTCTAAGGATGTGGGATACTCTAAGCTTGTTACATTACATCTGGTTGTGACATTTCATCTGTGTGTGACTTATTTTGATCATTCTTGATGTCTGATACTGATTTGTCTTTGTCCATACCGACCTTTGAGATGACTTCTGATATTGGGCGTTACAAAAATAAATTGATTGATTGATTGATTGATTGTTGTCTATGATTGTTTTGAGTTGCAAGATAACTTCCGCCAACCGAATGACGACGGCTGAGAAGGGTCTATAAGCTAAATCCCTGAGCTATAAGTGGTAGTTCTGGCTAAAACTAACTCAAGATATAGAAATAGGTCCCAAAGCACTGTCGGATCTAGAGAACAAACTTTTCTACAAGTATTACTAAATTTGACTGACAGTACCTACGCAGAGATTAGCCACATAACAAATTTTAGGCAAAGATTCTTCAGTTGAAGTGTAGGACTTTTCGCCCTTCATCCAAAGAGCTTCGTCAGCACTGAACAAACTTGGACACCAGTGGAGCTTATAAAGACAAGGCTAGAGACAATCTAGCCTTTAGCACAGAAGAGAGGTGGGACTTACAGGTACACTCCTCCTACTCTTCATCAGATCCACTGGCGTCCAAGTTTGCCGAGTGCTGACGAAGCTCTTTGGATGAACTACAGAGAACAGATGAAGGCTGAAGGATCTGTGCCTACGACTGAGAACTAACACAGACAGATTACTCATTTCACTTGACTAATATAGTGCATCGTGCATAGTGCAAGTTATTTGAGCTTTTCCAACCCACAGGAGCTCGTGAGGTCCAGCAGACGGGAGCGTAGGGGTGTGCCTGTTTTCTGAGCGTGCCTAATCTTTATGTCCATCAGAGACAGATTATCACATGGTCACTGGTCTCCGGAACATCCACAGCTTCCTTCAAAGGCCCGCGTGCATGCAAATCTGTGCGACAGCGGGGAAAATCCAAGTAGACCAAACAGCGCTGCTCCAACAAGTCCGCTCCCACTGTTATTCTGTGGTTAGTTTCATGGTCAGAACATAAACACACGCGGTCTCTGCTGCGGAGCCAGAGACAGTTTAACCTCGTGCTTGTTGGAAATTACAGAAATAACAAAAAAATACGACTTTTGGCTGTTGTTCTTTTGCACCACCGCAGTAGAGGAACCCCAAGAATCCTGTCTGGAGCCTTCACAATCACACGTTCATGTTACGCCACATATTTTAGAAGGGAAATACTCATCAAAGCAACAACTAGAATATTTCCTTCGAACGCAAACATGCAAATGCGAGATGCCTGTATCCGCAGACTTCCTTTCGCACCAAAAGGCATATGATGTATATTAACCTCATTTGAATACAAAAGCAATAGAACGAGGCCTATGTGCCCGCGCCTTCAGAAAGATTAGTCACAGTGGAGAGGATGGAGTCAAGGTTACATTTAAAGCTATATTGAATATGACAGTTAGCTGGTTATGCAAAAAGAGGCACTAACTTCGACAGTGACGCTATAACATGGTAATAGTGTTTGGGTTATAGGGATAAAAACAGAACTCCATGACATCTGGGGAACATTAAGACCAAATGTCGTTCCAACTTCTGTGTGTTCTGATAGTGATACTGGACCTGGAATAAAAATCAGGAGCTGCTGATGTGTGAAGGTGAAACTCAAATCAAAATATTTATTGTACAAATATATTAAACCTGTCAACACTGTGCGTGCTTATCGGAGGACTGTTTGGTGGTGCACTTTGTAATGTTTGACACCAGCGTGATAACAGAACCGACTTTTTGGTAGCACTTTTTAGCGGTTATAAAGCTGCTGCAGTGTGAGAAAGACATTTTGGGATGACAGTGGCTCGGTGATTACAGTAATAGCTTATAGATCCAAATGATTGTGGCTAAATCCCAGCTCCGACGAGTACATACAGTGGAAGTGTCCTTTGGCAAGGCACTTCCCCCACCTTGCCTAAGTATGAATGTGGCGAGTGCAGGTCAGTGAGGTTGTTGGGACCATAGAAATAAATAGGAGGAATGCCCTTCAATGCTAACGGACATACAGTAGATAGCAAGATGGCTGCTATGGTATACTTTTCAGAATTCGTCAGGAGGGTCTGGCTGCAGACGACAGAGCATGTGATGAGTGGAGCTCCACAGCTCCACAGGAAATGACCTCACCTCCACTTTTATTTTAAATTTATCTCAATAACATGACTTTAGTAAAGTCCACTAACCTTAAGGTTAGGATTAGGGTTAGTTTGGATTAGTTTAAGCTAGTGTTGGCCTGTGGAGATGATGTCATTTCCTGTGGAGCAGTGGAGCTCCACTAGTCACGTACCCCTCCATCGGCAGCAGCCAGACCCTTCTCAAATTAGTTAGCTCAATGTATTTTCCCTATAGCCTTTAGCAGTAGCCATCAAAAATCGCAATTTATGAACTCACTGGATGTGTCTGACCACTTGTGTGATGTAAAAGCCTCATTAGAAATCATAATTGAATGAACAGACCTCTTGAAATTTTACTTAAAAGAATAGTTCACTGCTTTTACATGCTTACATATGTTCTAACCTGGGCTTAGATGAGGCGATGCTTGGCTGCCTCGTCTTTGTGCGTGGTCTGTCCCATAAAACGACCAAAGACGGTGTTAGCATTTTAACTCTACAGTATAGTCCCTTGGGGCCAAATGTAGAAGCCATGGAAGTTTCCCCTATTTACATAGGGCTATGCCAGTAGTTACACGTTCAAAGTATAGTTACACAAAAATAAAACTGTCAATTTTCTAAGCGGATAAAACGGGTACTATATTTTTAGGCGGAATAACACCACTTCGACCTCCGCGCAGTATTAAGACGCTCCTATAGGATTCTCCCCCACTCAATTCCGTGTTATTCCGCCTAAAAATATAGTACCTGTTTTATCCGCTTAGAAAATGTTGTGTAACTATACTTTGAACGTGTAACTACTGACATCTAAATCCAGGTTAGAACATATGTAATTGCTTTAAGATTAGAAATAGCGTGTGAAAGTGGCATCTGATCTAAAAGTTAAATCATTTTTCAATTTCAATCAAGTTTTCTTCTTATTTGAGGGGCAGATACGTGACCAATGACCACTAAACCTCCTCTTATAATGGGTCAATAAGAGAAAAATCACAGAAAGTATATAAATGTCATAAAACTGGCTTCACCATTCGTTTGAATGGGGGAGGCGACGTTAGGGAAACTTAAGCTAACTCAGCAAACGTATTTGGTGAAACGGGCTCCAATAGCTAAGGGCGTTTCTATAATTTCTATGGTTGGGACAGATAAGAAGCAAGAAGTTTCTTTAGCATCTGTGGCTAAATTAGTATCCATGTGTGTAGAATGGATAAATAATGTGATGGTTTGGGTCTGAGCATAAAGCGCTTTGAATTTGTAATGCATTATGATCCCTATATTTCCTCAGTCTATTTGAAAGACAAAGAAAAGTTGATAATGTTTTTTCTGTGTGATGAATAATTACTGTGTCATGCATCAGCTAAACTTACACATCTCAATATTATTGCACTTAGCAGCAGAGCGGTCGGCCCTCTCCAAAAAAGTGCAAATACTGAAATGTTACACGGTGCTGTTTTAATTGCTCATCAGTCAACTGCACTTGTCGTAAACAGCTCACTTTGAAGGCTTTGTTTGATTTCTGCGTGTAAATGATTGAGACTGAAAGTGGAGAGACGGGGTCAAAGAGTCTACAGAGGGCTTTGATTTCCCCTGATGGAAAAAGTCTGCAACAAGAACACAGCACTACGGCAGCGGCAGGTAACTGAGAATCTGTAAACATTACCAGAACAAAAGCATCACACGAGGACCTGACAACAGTTTAACAGTGCAGAGAGCCAAACAAGCCCAAATGGTGCCAGCTTCTGATCCTATCAAAGAGTGCGATGGTAAAGCATTCAGCGGTGCTCCGAGGCAAAGATACAGAAAAACTGCTGAGAAATACAAGATAAAGCGCAGCCATAATCTATGGCTATAACAGAGAGGCAGGACCCTGAAATAGGTTGTGTTCATGTTATAGAAGTCTATTTCAGTTGGAAGGCAAGCGCCAACACAACTCTATGGGAAAGAAAAAATAAATAAAACTAACAAAGTACTTGATCATTATTTTTATTTGGTAGTAATTGGATTCACAAACCTGCCATATTATTCTTATGGCTGGAAGTCCTTTCTACAAAACAACATACCACACATATTTTTGAATATTGTCTCCACTTTTGGACGCCTTTGTGAGAAAATAATTAAATCATAGTTTATTTGTGCTGACAGGGAAGACATTGGGCCTTATTCATGAAACAAACTTATGCACATATTTGTTCTTAAGGCCGACTTAAGGATTTTTTGGCATTCACAAAATTTGTTCTTAGCTGAAAGAGTTCAACAGTCAGGAGGACTGTTACGCACAGAAAAATCTGCAGTTTTAGAATATTATCACAGTCAAAATGGACCCAAAAATACTAAGTCTTACTCCGCATGCGTAACATTTTTCTAAAAATTATTTCATTTTAAAAATATATTTTTTTGACAGAATGAAAGTGATCAGAGGTGGTATAGAGCAGAGATAGTTAGTGTAAATCAGGAGAGACTCCAAAATACAGGAGGCTGTTTACAATAAGTGTAGTGTTATTTCAAAAATAGTAGCATACAAATATTAAATACTTCAAAAAGTTACTCACATGTACTTGAGTAAATGTAAATGAGTACTGCCTCATGCTCTTGCCATGCCCATTGAACTGTTTTTGATTCATGTAGGCCCAGAAATGAAAGAAAAATAACCAAAAAACTAAGAAATCTGCAAATTGACAGTTCCCATAGTCGCCAGCATTGAATCTTCAGCTGCCCTCCACCTCACTTTTAAACTATGGGCTTTTAGACTGTTGTGACATCACATGAACGTGACCTATTGCATTGTGTTATTTAAATTGCGCAATAATCAACGCAGTAAAAAGCTCCAGGAAGGCAATAAAAGTTGAACTCAAACACACCAAGGCCACGGAGTAAAGTGTGAAAGACCGAATGAAGAGAGAAGGCTTCTTTTGTGGTAAGTTACATACACTTCTTACTAAAAAGTAACAGTCGACCTCTGCTAAGGCAACACAGCCATCCCCTGAAGCAAGATAGTGACACAGAGACATTTATTCTCGAAACCATTCCTGAACATATCCTGAAAATCTGCCAATAACATTTGGAATTTTAAGATTAATGATAATGACAAAACCTTTAACAAAA
Organism: Lesueurigobius sanzi; assembly: GCA_900303255.1. NCBI lineage: Eukaryota > Metazoa > Chordata > Actinopteri > Gobiiformes > Gobiidae > Lesueurigobius > Lesueurigobius sanzi. The sequence continues at coordinate 7,408 of OMNZ01035648.1, read as the reverse complement.
TGCTGGATCTATTCAGTGGTCTGTAACTGTGCCTAAACAAGCTGCTCCTTACCCCATACGGCTTTTACTTTTGTGAGAAATGCTTCAAAATCAGAACCATAACCGCTTGAATTATCTAGTCAGGAAATAATTTGGGGTTTTTTAAAAAGTTTTTTTGTTTTTTATCTTGCACATTTTTATACAACATGCTGTTTTAATAGTTGTCTTTGGGGATGTGGTGATGAGAGATGTGTCTTAAATAAATCACAAAACAAATGGTTGCAATAACAGATCACACTCACGCTGCAATTCCGTGGTTCTATGGTTCTCAACTGGTGGGTCGGGATCCAAAAGTGGGTGGCGGAATAGTTTTCGTTCTATTCGTGCCTCATGCTTGTTGGAAATGACAGAAATAAGCAAAAATATGACTTTTAGCTGTTGCTCTTTTGCACCGTCGTAGCACTGGTGCAAAAGAACCGTTTTTATATGTATCTGCTAAAGAAACGCAAAAAAAAACATTCCTGAGTATGTTCAAATTAGTTTTTTTTGATTGTTACACTGGAAAATGATGTAAAAGTGCTTGGCTTAAACTTTATTTCTGTATCTCCTATTTGGCGAACTCTTCAAGAACGTCCAAACCTACGGAAGATCAGCATAAATGATCTCAACTGTAACACACACAAGCATTCATCTTCTTTAATACAGTTATTTTTTCCAGCTTATAGGATCATTTACTGCTTATTCAACTATAATCTGTAGGATAATGCAGTATTTTCCTATATTTATATGCTAAATTCCATTCTTATTTGGATCGCGGCTTGGCGTTACAGATTGATGGCGGGTCTGGACGCCATAGCAGTTGAGAACCACAGCTCTATAGTTTATTTTTATGTATAAAACCGACTACCCATGTGCTGTAAATGAGACTTCGACACACAAGTTCTAAAATGCATCACAATACATGAAAAAACAATTGCAATGAGATACTTTTCCATAAATTACCTTGGTTGAGGAATTCATCCATCTTGCCCTTAAAAGGCTGGAGGTTCTCTTCCGATGACAGCGTGCACACTTTGTCAGTTTCCGCAGAACATGCTAAAGACAGAGGCGTAATTATTATTTCAGAAACAAAAGCTCTCACATGAAGCTCGTTCAACGTTTGTCTTGTAATTAGTAACTCTACAGGGCTCTTGACGATGATGTGCCTGCTTTGACAAATCGCTGCCGTGTTTCTGCTGCGTTAGCGAAAGACATAATGAGGCATAATGACTAATAGGACACCCGGAGGAGCCAGAGGAAGGTCTGGGCTAGCCTCCCCGGAGAGCCCCGCGGTCACGCTCTATCTGCAGCCCTAATGGATACACAATCTCAGCTCTGGGCCCGCGAAGGTGGAGAGGCCATGAAGCGCTTTGGGGCAATCAAAAAAACTCCGGACACTTCCTAATGTCTTCTCCATATGACC